>QNGE01004668.1:0-17104 GCA_008508345.1 Paragonimus westermani | reverse complement strand
GAATAGGGACGTAGTCATTTTCAGTAGTTAGGTCCCTTCCCGTCCCCTTCTTTTTCCTTCTCTCTTTCTATATAGGGTTTGCTGTTTCTTCATGGTTGTGTGGCAGTTAAGCATTAGTGTTAACCACTGATGTATTGCTGTCTATGATGATGATGATGATGGGCGTCAACTCCACCAATTGGTCACATAAGTTTTCGAATCGAGCTTCCACTTGCGAAGTCTCAATAATCTTATGCGGGCATTTAAACTGAAGCCCAAAAGAGAGTACTTCCAACTGTGGGCGCGAAAGAGATCTCGAGGAGAGAATTATAACTAACTTATGTGGATCGGTGGGAAACGTGTGGTGGAGGACAATGATCTTTGTAGTTGTACCATGCTAGTGTCCCGAGCCCCACATAAAAGAAATGAGAAAAAACATAAAGCAATGGAGCTTCAGAAAAAAGGGATCAACAACGCTCTGTATACAACCTCGCCACCGGATGTGACATATTGCGATACTACAGTGTATCCAACCTGTAGCATGGACGGTCGCAAGCTTCCCAGTCGGGCACACGGCACTTAACAATCCCTCGCTCAACTGGGTGGTCTGTCATAAAATCACCGCCTAGCCATCTTGCAATTTCTTCCAACCAACAACTACACTGAACAATGGGCGGCGCGACAGACACTCCGTCGGCATACGTGGCCTAACCAGCGAAGACTGTGCATTCTCGTTATCTCGATCCAAACCACGTGCTGAAAGGCTGTCGATTAGTTCACGCAATCAGCCAGTTTGGTATTGCTTAGCTGGCACAAGAACAGTGGTCCTCAAAATAGCAAGTTGAGATCACGCCATCTAGGTAGGCAGAAGGATCGGTGTTTCCGAGAGGCGTGTCTGCAGTAACAAATAGGATCAGTGCCAATCCATTCTCGAAAGTGTTGCGTGTATTCCATACAAGCCAGCCGTATCATTCAACCGCTTCATGTTTTCTGCAGAAGAACTGAGTGATGCAATATCGGTCATATATCAGTCAATTTACAACTTGGAAAAAGCTCCACCTCGAAATCCTCGGAATGCTCCGCCCAGAATGTAGTCAATCGCGTAGTTGAAAAATGGGAGGGTCGGACATTCCTGTCGAACGGAGGAATTCGGGGTTGTTCCACATAGCTGCCCGTAACTCCACGCCCCACACACAGCAAATGGACATATTTCATTGGGGCTGCTGTGCAACGGAGACAGTTGAGAGAGCACGTCAGGTAACCAAATGTAGCTCTCAGGCCCAAAGGTATCACGATCAACAACAGAAAGTGACCATCAACACTACAGTGCCTGTCGAAAAGTAAAGATCAATGACCGATACGTCCGTGATGGGATCGGAAGCCTGCCTGCCTTCCACGTGCCTGGTTCACACTGTATTGTGAGACCGGTAAACATCTTAGGTGCGATGGAGACCTGTGGTTCTCACAAGTTCTGACACCTTTTCTGAAAACGAGAATTATTGTTGATAATGAGCAATCACCAAACTTCTTGTCTCACATTTGGAACGGATGAGCGTGGCCAATCCAGACAACCATTTCACACCATTATCTTTACAAAGAGCTGAAGAAAGAAATTCTAGACCGGGAATTTTCATCACGATTCAACTAATTTAGCTCTAAAGCCACGCTGGTCTCCGACGAAGACCCGTAGGAATGTCATAACTGACCGCACACTTTCCATCATTCGCAGCCGGATGAGATGATGGTTCGAACTAGTCGTGTTTTGTTCTCTTCTTGTTTGGTGTTTTTCCTACCGATCGTTTTAGTATCTATTTTTCTGAATGGTAAGCCAGGTGATTTTCACAACTGTCTGCGCCGTAAACATTGTTCTGTTTGGCTATCAATGTTTACGAACCGTCTAACGTAGAAACAAAGGTGTTTTCGGCCTCTTCCAGTCTGCGACATCGAAACATGGATTTTTTCGATTGGGTGTACTGAAGATAACCTTTGGTATCAATAGATGAAGTACGATGCAGTTGAACTATTTCGAAAAGCCTCATGTGCACTCTTAGCAGGACAGCGGAAAATATGGAGAACTTGCTTCGATGGGTCGTGCGGGTCACACTCTAAAAATGAACTAGGTGTTATGGGGCTAAAACACACATTGGTGCATACCGTACCAATCTAGTCAGAACGATGGCAGAACACCTTTACATGGTGGAATAAACGAGTTATGTCCGCACAACATGAGTCAATTAAAACGGTAATGTCCAATATTTTCGTGAACACAAATCGACGCGCCAGATTCTGATTAGTGTATTCGTTGCGTATCGGTTGCCCTACACGTGTAACCGCGCTCCTCAGGAAGCCGTCTACCGGAGAAAAAATTCTACCCCTCAGGATAGCCGGCTTGCGCATACTGTAACTATTCAGATTGCATGAACGAGTTAGGTCATGTAAAACAGCTATTATTTACTACTCGATTTCGTTTGTTAACCTGTTTCTCTTATTTACATTCCGCTTGACCAATAGGTCCCACCGCAATTTGTTACGAACCCTCCAAGCGCGTCACAGAACCCGTGTGAAGCCTTTGATTCTTTAGCAGCCGCGATCTGGTGGAGTGTTTCTCAGTATGCAAATTCTGTCGGCTGTCAGACCTCGTTGGATCCGTCGGTTGTCCCTCATTATCCGGCTGCACCGGTCGGTCAGGTGGCACTAGAGGAAGCCCGCAGACGACTTTTAAGTTCAATCCTGTTGGTTGGTGGTGGAGCATGTGGATTCGCCGGTCAGTGTCTGAAAAAATGGCTGCTCGCGGCACTAACGTCAAAATACTCTGCGGCAGCCAGCCACACAAGTGATTATACTGGGAGTCGTCCGTCTGTGGATGTGATCGTTCAGCATGATTCATCGGACGTGATTGCTTGGTGTGGAGCGCGAGTTGTGCTCACTGCAGACTCGTTGAATGACATGTGGATCACTTCTACTGAATGGCGTAAATTAGGGTCACGCGTTCTGCGCGAGAAAGCCCCGTTTTTGTGGTGATCACGTTCACACATCGTTTTTGATTGTACATGAATGCATTTGTATATACTGCACCTTCCTGCCCATCGCTAAATGTAAATAGATAATCCACCTTCATATTTTATAATTGGAAGGTAGAATTGAGGCATTCTTTTTTAATGTGCATTGCATGTGTAAAACCAAATGCCTCGTGGCCCATCGATTTCCGCGCTCCTTAGACTGTGGTCAAGAATCTGATCGTGCATAGACGTATTTCATTCACTTCATGCTAGTGAAGTTTTCTCAAACTAGCTGTGTCCTACCAAGGAAATTTGCTGATCACACATCCACAGACAGGTTGAGAGTTGTTTAGGAGTAAACCGTAACCGCAGAATTCATTCGCCAGGCTTCACATGACATCATCATAGACAGCAATACATCAGTGTTTAACACTAATGCTTAACTGCCACACAACCATGAAGAAACAGCAAACCCTATATAGAAAGAGAGAAGAAAAAATAAGGGGACGGGAAGGGACCTATCTACTGAAAATGACTACGTCCATATTCAAACATTCAGCATCAAGGTGCCTACACCCTGCAAACAAACAACCGAGCTGCAAGTGAGAGTAAGGCTTCACATGACAGACCATTTTTATTCCTGTGCACAGTAACTTCATGGCTTACAAAATCTCCGACGCGTTGGTTGCTTAGCTCGGATCCGCGAGGCAACCTTCATGTTTGCCGATCCCGCACTGCTGGAATTGATTAACCGTTGTCATCACATCACAGCAACTTGAACAGAAAGTAGTATGTATGTCCGCCATCTAAGCGAACGTAATTACGTGAACGACATAGTCGAGCTAAAGCCATTTGCACTCAACGTCTTGTGTTCACTGGGGAGCATTGTTTGTAAAACTGTCAGGATTCGAATTTCATTTCCTGCTCGATAGGAAAAATGATGTAGCGCATTGTACGTGGGTTTATGAGACTGTGCTTGGAACGTGTGACCTTGGTCATGTGTACGTATTTGTTTCCTTATGACTTGCACCGAACCATGCGCACTTATGTACGATTTCAGGTCGATCGCAAGCCCCAACATTACGTGGGACCTTTCGTGCATTCTGATCACCTTACAGTGTTTTGATTACCTTCTGGTTCCAACTTGCAGACGTGCCAAAATATAAGACAAATCAGCAGCGTGTAGCAAGAGAAAGGAAACAAATGTGGAGAGATAGAGATGACACACGCAACACGGGCACCGCTGACTTTCATTCTTCATCATATCAGGCAGCATACTCAACCGGAGGTGTTCACTGTCTTTCAAATCCTAGTCAGGTAGCCGGAAGCTCTTTACTGAGGCAAGGATTAAGTTAAGTACCTTCATACCCTGAATTCATGTGCTGACCACCAGACTGTCGCTTCTAGCCTAACTCACCAATCGCACACAGGGTTCGATATGGCAGGCGATCAGTTGGCATCCGTAAAATGTGACCAAGCCAATGAATCATGTGAGACAAAACCAATATGCTTAAGGGTTGACAAGTGAGCGAAATTCGCCATTGCTGACACGATGTCCACACCACACGCCACTAATGCTTCGAAGACACCGATGGTCGAAAACAGATGTTCTGTGAATAACCTCCGCGCGAACGGATCAGGTTTCGAGGCTCCATAATAGGAGTAACCTTACGGTGGTATACACTCGGCCAATATGGATTACACACAATTGAAGGTTTGAATCGGCATGCTAATGTCGTGTACATTGTCAGGTTGGATTTATGTTTAAGGTGTTCCCTGCATACGTTTGTTACCAACCACATACGGGGGGATGTTACAAGATTTTCCAGGGATTGACGGTAGCACCCATTATAACTGCGATATCCAACTTCAAAATTTACGTTGAGATTTCTCGAGAATCACGCCAAACGTTCCTAACGTTTACCTGGGAAAATCCTACACCCTGTACTTCATAATCAATTCGGGGTGCACCTTAGTTGTACGATAGCCTAGTTTGTGACTGCAATGAAATTGTAGCTTCGGACTCTGATTGTGCGAATCCATTGTAAGATAGGATACGGCGTTTGTATTCTCCTATGGTTGATCACGATGAGAGCCGGTGATTTCATGTTTCCAGTTGACATAGCAGTACAACACGGTAGAAATGAACGAAGACGAGAATTTCCACTAGATCATCCAACGTAGTTGGAATGAATGACGACGGTGGGAACTGACGATAAAGTTGTTACTGGAGCAACTCTTCGGGCAGAATCCATTTGTTTTTTGGGTTGGAACAATATTTTCATTTACTCCCAGATGTGATGATACTTTAATACAGGCTAGCAGAAGCCTGAAGATGTTGCGGGAAACGATTAGGGTATGAAAGACTTTTAACAATAAGACAACAGTGGGTCTGGTCAAATCAGCAAACTGACACACCCTGCAGAAGAACAGAGAGACAACACTGGGAATCTGATCGTATACTTGTGGAAAAATTCGTAAGTTTGAAACTGCCTGTTTTTCGTTGTTTTTGAAACATATTCCAGCACCAGTTTTCGAAACTTACACTCAAGATATGGTTACTCACTGATCCACTGGTTGTACGATTGCAGTAGTTTGGTGACAGATGAAGTGAACGTTGGACGGCTCTGTAATTATGCGGTGGCAGGGAGCGGTATCCACAAGCAGCAGAATCATGGGGTACCGCAGTATTGTCTCATTTATCAACTAACCAATTTTGAAAAACAGGTGTACTCCTCCGGGTATTCTGTGGGTGTTTGCACTGCGACGGAGGCGCCTTCGTGCATATTCCAAAGATGCAAAGCAAGACATTCGAAACACCCCACCCGTACTGAGCATTCCTGTCAGGCACACGAAACAATTTGGCCACGGATTTCTAAGTATTGCGTGGTTCCAGACGGTTTTTGATTTATCACCGAGTGACAATCGCTCTCCCATGATGTTAAACTAAACCGCCAGGTAGTCTGAATTCCTGTGTCACTTACCGCCCCTAGGCACAGAATCACACACACCATGGGAATAGTCAATTATTGCATTTGCGTTAAGCCATACGATTGGACGGAGCCACTTCAACCATGTTCAACGTCACAAGCCAGTTGTCAACTGCTGCAACACCTGCGGGATGGTGGGCGTGTACACGTATCAGAAGAAAAAAGGTGGGAATATGCTGCTATGTGCTTCTTTTAGGCTGTCACATATTCGATCCGTGGCATGCGCACAAACACGATGGGAGTGGTGCAGACGAAATGTGGAAACATTTCAAAAGGTGTGTATTCAGGGAGGATGCGCGTGCTACATTTCTGTTGTCCGACCTAATATACATCGAGCGTGTCACGTCCTGTTCACAAACTCGTTGTTATCACGGTCTGACTATTTTAGCGCACTAGAAGAGCTGTCAATGCCTGAATGAGTGCTTTGACCAGAGATCCAATTCACAATCCACGCTGAAGCTACTGGGACGGATTCTTATGGTGAACATTGACTAATTTACTTCTTCCTTTTATACCAATCTGTTCATCACAATGGGCTAACATAGCCCATGGTTGTCCTACTGAATAAGACAAGGGTTGATGACCGCTCGGCCATCCGCATAGTTGATGGGGAGAGTTCACGAACACGGAAGTTTCGTAATGACGAAACTTAATCTGCAGACTTTTAATCCAATATTGTTTCATTCGCTTATTAATTTGTACACTTGTACTTATTCGTTAGTCGGTTATTTCGTAGAATGCTGTCATGATCGAAAGCAGTCTACACCGCGTGCCCACGTACGTTTGCGGTTTAGTGATGAATACACATTGATATTCGCGATCGTGGATACACGATGAAGGCTGTCTTCAGTCTTGACAGTGATCTCGGTGAAAGCACCACCCCACGCCAGGACTATGAACTTCTACTCACCTCATTGTGATTTTGTCGGCTAGTGGACAGAGAAGTAAAAACAAAATCCAGCGGATCAAGTACTGGTACCACCGCTTAAATTCAGTTCGTATGGCAGCAGTCGACGCAAACTGATGGTAAAATGAACTGCAAACAACCTAACTGTTCGGTAGACATGAAAATAACAAGGTTAGTCAGAATAGCCCCAGTCCCAGAAACATTTACTTCACGTGCGTCCAAGCGCATAAAAATTCGGCGCATAACGTAACCGTCAAATTTCGAGTAAGCCTAAACAAAGACAAAACCTACTGCGACGTGTACGTGTGTAGGTAGTAACAAATGAGAAACGGATAGAGAACACAACAGTTGGATTTTCAATGCACAAAGAAAATGGGCAAACACACCCAAAAATCTCGCAGAGTTCCTTGTAAAATCAGTTGATCAGCAGCCAAACAAGTAGATTTTGCAAACAACGATAAATTAGAAATGAGAAGTGCTAATGATCAGCTGACTATAGGACAAAGAACAGGATACATTTTTATGAAAACATGAATTTCAGGATAAATATTAACGGTATCAAAACTATGACACAGTGAAAGATGTACAAAGTATGAGGGGTTTGAATCAATAGGATTGGATGTAACAGGCTTGAAAGGCATGCTTCATGGAAATAGACCGTAAAACAAATGCAGTGTCCACGAAAACTAGTTCCTTTATTCGTAGATCATGAGATATGCATCAGGCCACAACTATAGCCTCGCCAGGATTCGATGCATTCGCCAGAACCGTGGGCGTTCCGTCTACTTCGGCAATCTCAGATTTGTTTTCAGCATCCCCATTTACTTCCAGGCCATTGACCACCTTCTGCTCGGACATTTTGTTAGCCAGCTCAGAAATTATATCACGGAAACGACCACAATGTTCTTCGGGGATAGTAACTGAAGAGCGCACATTCGCCCTCACTTCAGAAATGCGTAAGTAGACACCGTATCGGTTGGAGCCCACGTCGAAATAAAAAATCTTGTTGCCGACAAACATTACCTTTGACTCGGGCAAATCAGAAAAAGTATCTGTAAAAGTAAGCAATGTCTTACGTCAAAAATACGACGTTAAAAGCGGTCATTCGGTCAGGTACACTTATCTACGTCAAGGTGCTAAGTGGAGGAAGGGTTATACAAAAATATAGATCTTCAAGAACCTGCATTCAGATTACTTAAAACGCCCTTGTTCCGGCTTGAGCACCGAACTGATACCTAACCAACATGTGAAACCAAAGGTTCGATGTGTCTGTTGAAGATTTAAATTTTGCGAAGCAGTTAAGTACGGTTACACGGCACGGACTTTAAGTCATTGCAAGTCAACAATATGCGTTATGCGCCTTGAGAGAGGGATTTTCGGCTACTCGCACAGACTTCCAAATGAGGGCCAATTAATTCAGTGACTGAATTATATAGAAATGAGAGCCCTAGATGGCGTACTGTAGACCCACGTCAATATTAATAATAAAAAAACTGGTGATTTGAGTTCACATTTAATACGAAAATAAAATTAGACTTGTACTTAAATCGAGTCACGGTAGAGCAAAATCAGGGGCTGGTAAGTAAATGCTTACGTTGAGAATGTAAACATGTTTTGGAAAGAAATCAGAACGTTGTCTTCACGTCGAATTTTGGACGGGAACTCGCATGTTGTAAAATGAGACAATAAAATCAAAAAATTGTCCACCAGAATTTCCATTATTCTAAAGATCCCAAATTGAGGCTCAGTGATATGAAAACCCACAGACGCTCCCATCAACACCGTAAGGTGTTCGCCGCTGTATGACGTGAACTGGACTGGGTGCTGTCAGGCCGCTAAACCCACAGGAGCAGTCGTGGCAGCCAGGCCTAAGCTCTCTAACATGCGACAAACCGCTCAATGATGTGACCAATGAGCCACCACTAGCCTAGCAATTTCCTAATCAGCATGGGCAAATAAGTAATCAGTGACAAACTAACCATTTTCAAAATCCCCGGCATACTCCTGAGTCAAATCTGCCAGAGCGTTACGCAGTTCAATCATCCCTTGAGCAGGAATAGCAATCTGTTCACGTGTGCCCATCGATAGCATAGCTAGTCTCAGAAAACGACCGCGCTCGTTCTCTTTGAGATCAAGATAGTAACGTCTGCTGTCACGTACGATCGTATCCGAAGCAAGACGACCGTCCTCGGCCAAACTCTGTGGGTTATGCGAGGGTAGTTGGCTATAAATGTCACTCAATTTGTTGACCTTTTCTTGCACTTCGAGCGCCACAGCAATGGACATTAGAATGCGCGACTTTTGACCTCCATTACCAGCTTCCGTTATCTTGACGAAACGACCTCTACGATTCTGTTTGACATCAAGATAGAATCGCTTATTTTGAATCCGGAGAGTTTTAGATGCCAACTCCTGTTCGTTTTGTTGAACACCTAAGAGAGCGAATATTGAAACAAACAAATTACCTTTCTGAGCTTTCACCGAGGTATTTTCCGGCATGTCCCAACCTGCTGCTTTCCTGAAATGACCAAACTATAACCAGCACTACACACCCTAAAAAGCAAGATGGAACGAAATGGTGAGCAAGCGAGGAAGCATTGGCCAGAATATCAGATTAACAAATACAAAACGAAACAAAAGTAACACTTTTGGACTATATCCATACATATATATATATAAGCATAATAGTTTAAGGTAGGGGCCGTGCTTGCAATCTGCATTACCCACACACTGAATATACATGTATATATGTATGCCATACGTGGGTAGGGCAGATTGTGAGCATGGCGCTGGTAATAAATACCATATCTGACATGCGATTCTGCGTTAACAAACAATTTCAGACAAAAAGTGTGGGACAAAACGTGTTCATTGATGCATACAAAGTGGACCTTGAAGTTGTCGAATGTCACCAACGTAAAATTCCAACCTCTGATGAACGACTTGACTATGCTCATGCCTACTTGAGAAGACTAACCACTGAGTGTAAGTTGAGGAGCAAGTATTGAGACAGCAGTCAAAGTGATACCCACTACTTTTTGTTAACCTGGTTGGAAAATCATACAGACACATTACTCAGCTAATTGCGGAACAGGCTGCATCACAGCTAAGCATATACACAAATAAGAGAAAACGAGACTGATCGAATGATGCTGAGTCACCGTTCACTACAACGGTGAACAGGAGTATCCTAAATTTCGTTGAAAGGAAACAGATAAAAGTGGATAAAACTAAGAGTGAACAAAAGTGGGCTCGCAGGCGTACCACTGATCATACCATATCAAGTCCATTAACGTTTCTAACAAGCGGCTCGTAAGTTTCTGCTCAAGCAGACAACATCTGTGGACTCTAGTCAACAAAACTGTCAGTTCTCTAATTCGGAGATATACTGTTGCCTGACCATCAAGTGGTTTTAGCCAATCGTTGTTAGTCTTAGTGAACGATGCTCGATTCAGTAAACTCTCTGTTGGAATACGTGATCCAACCGTCACAGACCGCGCACCTTCATCAGATGACCGGTTAATCGCGCGATAGAAGTGGTTAGAAACATGTCATCACGTAGGGGAACGCTGCTCAAACGATCACTCCACTTGAAGTGGACTAAATGGCAGACGAACATGGCCAAACGCATTTCGCCCACAGCTTCTGCGAAAGCAGACTGCTTTCCTGAATCACAAGGCAAAATGGACCTATACAGACGTTACACGCCATTCACTCTGGTGGCGATCGGGTGTCCCTTACAGGCCACGGGTGAAAAAAATTAGCGAAGGCAACGCGCACACTCGCCATTCTCACCAATAACTCGCCAGAAATACAAGATGAGGCAACGTTGGTACGTCATGGTATGTCGTCCATTTCAAGACGTAAAACAGAAGTCCAATGTCCTCAGTCTCAACTTCGTTCGACATGTTATTCATGTAAAAACTAGGCAAAGTAGAACGTTTTGAGAAGAAAACGTTTCGAATTTAACCCAAACACTCTTGAATTCCACAAAGAATCAAACCGTTGTTGCTATCACTTACTGCGACCAACCAAACAGTGCAGACCAGATAAGCACCTGACTGTTACTGAATGGACAACTTTTGAGCACAGAACTGAAGTACAGCACATACACATCCAACATCAAGTCAATCAAGGAAATGTTCGCCCGTCACCTTTTAATTACCTACAGGAAGGATAACAGGTACGACTTTCACAAGTTCGTCTAGCAGTCTAATTACTTGCAAAATGCGACGAAGGCAAATCAGCTGCTGCTGAGCAATACAATGATAGTGCTGTTCGTGATACCTACGTTGGTGGCTTATAATCAACATGGTGTTTTGAGTTCCTTGAGTGCATTAAATTCGGCCGGATCCTTGCAGATGAACAACCTACACTCCTAATATTTTCAAATGTGGAGACAATTTCTCGAATAAATGGATCTTTGCTGTCAGGGGAAATCGTGGCTGGTGGTACTATTTCGAAGAACCGTATCTGAGATTAGAGTCTGTTAGGAGGCGCAGTTCCTAACGAACCAGCCAAAATGCGTCACGCCATATCGACCAATAGGCCCGGTTCAGATGATATGATGGGGCGTGGTGGTATGGTTCATCCAGACAATCAGATTGCAGTCGTGTAGTAGAACGCCTGTGTGTTGTCTGGACTGTGTTTTCTAGCGTTCGCTCTCTGATGCGTTTTGTGACGTGATTTGTTCTCAGGCCCTGACTGTCCCATATGATCGTCTCGTTTGATTCGCTCGGCGTCTTGTCGGTTATATATAATGATCGTTTTGCCCATAAATCCAGAGCTCATGCGGCTGATTCCGACTCGGTTTTCCGATAAACAGTGTTACCACAGTTAAGCGCATCATAAAAGATACAACCCAATGCAGTCAACAACCTTGCGTTTGATGACCATGTTGCTGTGCCATTTACTTAATGTTTAATATACCGTTGATCATTGCTGATCACATTTCGTGCGTTTAATAAACCTGGTCGTTGCGTGTGATTCTTGGGCAGGAGGCGATGTGTGAACGATCGTTGAATATAGAACCTTCTCGCTTTCACCCTTTCTCTTATAGGCTTACCGTTGGCTAGGATTGCACGTTCTTATCTGATACGCACAACACTGATCTAATCTGCACAGACATTTTCCCGACTCCGACAACGATGTATCGATCACCTAACGGTGTAGCAACCTACGTGAACGTGAACATAAAAGCACACAGATGACGTGATAAGGCCACGCGTATGAGTGACCCTGAAGGCAGTGTGAAGGAATGAGTAGACAGACACGATGAACTAACCACCATTCGGTTGACTGGATTTGAAAAGTTAATGACAAGGCGGTGCATTGTGAATGTGAAAGACTTTTGAGCTGATCATAGTAGTGATGTGCATATCGGATAGGTGTCGGGTGCACAGTATTAGCCCATGGGATTTTTACCAAAGGAAGAGTGAGATTGAAACCATCCTGTGTTTAGCGATCGTCCAACTGTTGTCCGCGGTTCAAGAACCGACAGCGGCAACCAGAGACATTAGACGTTGGAAATGTGATCAGCAAAGAATAAACAGAAAAAGTATAATCTCAGAAGCTGTTGGCTTGAATTATGAAGGGAAGTAGTTCAAGAAAATTGGCCCAACCAGTTTGTCAGTGAAAACTGTCGTCTGCCCCATGAACTGTTGACCGACTTCGACAACCACTTCTGTGGCTCTTGAATGTTTGACAAGTATCGTCACTAAGATATCAACCAGTGAATCCAAACTGGGAGTGCATGGAGATTCAGGCAATTCCAAAAGCTGCATCTTCATTGCTGCTGTCACAAGAAGTCTACACTTCTGGAAGCGGATATTCACGGCACCAGGTCGGCGGCAGATTCACTATCGAATGCTGACAGGCGTCAGCGGAATGTGAACGCAGCCTCTGCCGCTAATTAAAATACCGAATATCACACAGATGCATGCATGCGAACCGATAATTCCGTCTAGAGGAATAAATCCGCTTTACTTTGAAAGTGTTCCCAAAAGTGCTCAAGTTGGACCGCTACCACTGTTTTATAACCCTACGCCTGGCAGCAGGTCCACTGCAACGAAGCTCGAACGCTACTCTTCTGCAGGCGAAGTTATTAGCCTGATGGTGAGTGATCTTTTATGAGGATACATCATGGTCTTTCTCTTCATGAAAAGATCAGGTTTTATTTAAATTCGTAGACAAACGTGTGGTGGTTGAATACAATCAGACAATTAACTGATTCATGGCCTACCCAAACTGAGAGTAGACTGAAAGAAGTACAGCGCATGAAATTTACGCTAAACTGGAGGAGTGTCTACCATCAAGTACACACACACATCATTACATACACGGTGTGAGAAGCGTACTAAACGACCAATTTTACCGTGTCTCATTAGTAAAAACTAACGGTGCTTCTTATTTCCAGAAGATTAACGACAGAAGTAAACCGAAGAAACCACTGGCTGATACTTTTGCTTACATGTTACAATGAGTCAAAAAGTTTTTACTAAGTGCACGGAAAAGCCTGAACGTTCCTCGCGTGCCACGCTTGAGCACGGGATTTTGCTCAAAACAAAGTGTAACGGTAGCGGAACAAATTAGATTTCCCAGGAGCGAGATTTTAGAGAGCGCCATGAAGCGAAACCACGGAAAATTGAAATCACTGCCACAGATGATCATAGCACTTGACCTAAAATCACAACAAATAATAATAATGGTCGCCTATTACTCTGAAGAAACCAATCTTCTCGTTCATAATAGAGAACTGCCAAAGTTGGTCTCTGCTGAAAAATATCACTGAGGGCTTAAAGGGAGAATTGGAAAACGCAGTCGTGTCAGCCATCTACCTTTGAGTACCGCCGGCGGTATAAGCCGATGCTTTCGCTGAAGCCACTGTCGCCATTCTGAGCCAGAATAGGAGACCGGAGACTTCCTTTTCTCGTAGTTTGGCACCCAGTGGGAGAAAGTACTCTTCGGTAGGAATAGAGTACACCATAATCGAAGCGGTTCGAAAGTGGAGACAGTTTGTCCAGGATTGATTTCAAGTCGATCCGCTCACTAGCACTGCCCCACTTAGGTATGGTGAAAATGAAAGAGGTCAAAAAGGACAACATCGAACGCCAGGGAACTGAACCATCCTCTTCCACTGGAATGTCACTTACAGGCCAGGGTGCACATATATTCTCACGTTGCTATTGCAATGCCATGCTCAATAGTTTGGATCTGAAACAGCACCACGATTCATCTCGGTATCATCCCCATGATGCAGTTCGTTCGTTTCGAAAATCTGCCGTTGTCTAAAGAAAAAATCAAAAATGATGTCGAAACATGATGGTTGGTGTGAGCTCAAACCGAAGTTTCATCAGCGTCTACTGGGCTAAATCATGAAGGCTGAACGACCATTTGATCGTCTAAATGCTGACCTCGATAACAGTCAACAAACACTGGCGAACAATCTTGCTTTCCGCTTGCAGTCGCATACCCAGACGACATCTTCCAGTGTGATAAACTGTTTCTCTCAACATTTCTTATTGTTCAGGATGTCGGCCTGCAGTTGATCAGTTAGCGGTTCTTCCTCTATGTCCGTCGAGTGACTGAGCGCCTTACGATGCAAAAGGTTTACTGACACGTCGGGCGACAGTTTATAATCGTCAGGTTAATGACCATACAGGAAGATTGAAATGAACAGTGGAAAACTATAAGATATGCGATGTGTACCAACCTGCGTATCGACCAGCTGGCGGTCAGCGTAGTTGACGCTTTACATAAATCAGGTAGGTTATATGTGCTGCTACAAGTACATCTCGTGAGAGGGTCTTCACACAAAAACCCAGACGTAGCTTTGGTTCTTCTAGCTCTATGTGGCTGTCGATCCTAGGTCTCGCGCTCGTGAAGAAAAAAGTAGGGATATCAAAATGCAATCCACTTATGGATGAAGTTTAATTGATACAACGCAATACAACTTCAATCTCATGTCATCACCTACGCGCATTTTTGTTCCACAACGTGGTCTTTTCAGCAGGATACATCAGGTAATGACAATTTTAGTGTGGTTTTCTTTATGGCTATCTACTGCGGGTGTAAAAGGAATAGTCTAATTTTTGGACAAGTAATTTTCTCATACACCATTTAGCCATTTACCTATTTGTCCACTACACAATCCCAGAGTGGAGAGCTTCCTACGGTCGCAGCGTCTCAGTAGTGATCCAAACTGTGCAGCATTCTCGAAGTAATGGACAATGGGCACTGTACATTTACGAACTTTTTTACTGCTACGGAACCCAATAAGTTCTTTACTGATCAACTGCGCCTCTCCGTCTGTTCATAAATGCACTGTGTATTGTACGACTTTCGGAGACGACATTCCAACACTTGGGAGAAGATGAATCCCTCGAATAGGGTTCACCTTCTAGCAACATGCGAACAAGCGAACGGGTAGAATTTTAACCAGTTCCTTCAATAACTGAGATTATTGACCAAGGACTGCACCTTCGGCCTTTACTATTGAACAAATGACGCCCAAATGACGTAAGTCGAGCCACAGCCATTTACGAAAAGCAATCTAACAACGTACGTTAGCGGCTCTTGGAGAATCGCTTACCTGACTTTGAACAGAAGTAGACCCTTGGAATGATCCACCGACTTTTTTCTCAGCTGGTTCTCTTTTTCCGCCTCGCCCCAGTAACAAAACTCAATGGTCTCTGGATCTCATCCTCTATCTCTATCTCCTGGGAAAACCCCTACCAATTTCGCTGTGTATCGTTTGGAGCGACCAAAGCTGTGGGGTCCCGAAAAGTAAAAAATAAAATTACTACGGACGGGGGACCGCGTGCCACATTTGTCAACGTTGGTAATATAACCACGCGGTGCAAATGCTGAGCGCGATTACCAGTGCCTGATGACGTTTCTAGATGTAGCCAAGAAATGCAACCCAAAAATCAACCAAAAGAAGCGCCACTGTTGCCCATGAAGTAAGGCTATAAAGATTTGAGATTTACCATCGGCTGATAAAACCAGAACTCAAAAGACTGCAACCGCTCCCCAATTTACCATTACCACGAAACGCCGAATCACGATACGTTGTGAACAGGAGAGACCTACTTTTCTGGCTAAATTTACCCGCTGTTTAGAAATCGAATCTTTTCTCTGGAGTGCGATACCAGCACACAACTTGAGCAATTTAAAAGCAGCCTAAGCAGAGCCGTGGTCATAGTCAATCCCTAATCACCTCCTTTAGTCGCACATGCTGATGTTTCGGACATTATCGTTTTTGCTCTAACGCAAAATGGAAGCGTTTCTGTCATAGATTTTCATCAGACAAATGAAATCCCACTTCCATCAAAAAGAAAGTGTAAATTATAGTCGAAGCAATCAAGGAGTGGAGGTATTATGTAGTTCCGAATGTTTTAATTAGAAAACCTTGGAAATACGACGGGAACATTAGGAAACGATTGGAGTTAACGGAGACGTCACGAACTTTCATAGTACAGCTTTGATTTTGCGTAGCGCTCGGGTGAAAACCAGACGGCCGGCATATTATCTTATAAGTTTTAAGTATTTACAAAAATATGTACCCAAACAAGCTACATAATTTGTTGTGCGACCAGGGTGTTGTTCGGAGGTTGTACATTATACGATGAAAAACTTACGTTCTTCTATTGAAGAAATGAAATCCGTCCTTTCGCACTGCTCAATATAGGCAAGATTGAGGTTCAGATACTGCGGCCCATCAAGCAGAAACCCCACTAGGCCTTGTCCTTTGAGGAATTGGATGTCGATCTGAGAAAGTCAGTGGCGCCATACGGAAATAGGTTTGGCCGTAAGAACATTCATCCCTCGATGCCACATAATGCACTGTCTGACCGCCAATTCCAGTCTAACCCAGGAGCGAATAATGTGCAAAGCAAGCGGTTGGCATTCGCGAAAGATCGAGGCCATCGAGGTATGTGAAGGGAGCCTGACGTTCGTTTCGGCACGCTGGACTTGACTATTCCGAATAAAGTAATTGTTGTTCGCCTTGTCCTGTTCCAATCACTACAACTATCACCTGTGGCTTTTCACAGGGTGTTATATCGCGAAACAATTGAACAAAATACGAACTGATTGGATTGGAACGATTCCTACCAAGCAGTAACACTGCACAAGCTGAAAATAACTGCGGAGACCTGATACCTGAGCCGACTATGAAGAGAGAACAGTGGTCCTCAGAGAGAGAGCTTTTACCGTCTCAGTCCGAAGAC
>QNGE01004667.1:36243-57315 GCA_008508345.1 Paragonimus westermani | reverse complement strand
GAACTTGAAGGAGTTCGAGTACCGTATTCCTAGATCTCTGACGGAAGTGACGGTATCAACATTATAACCATCCGGTGAGAAAGAACCATTGGGTAATTTACAACCACAAGCGATTATGTCCAATTTGCTCCCTGAGAACCCCATCAATCATGTTTCGCACCACAACTGCAGAGTCGCTAGGCCCTGTCGCCTATTTTGCACACAGAAGGCGGTATAACAGGGCTGGCGGAAGGTGTAAGTGATTTTGATATCGTCAGCAGCAGGAAGGGCTTGCAACGTTTAATGACATCGCATACGTCATTTATATACACTATGGAAAGCAACTGTCCCAGAGCTCTTCCTTCAGTCACCCAAGTGATTACTCTCTAAGTTCGACTGTTTGTGTGCTACCCTGAAGTTATGACGTAAGCCAGCCATACAAAGGTTCTCGTACAACAATACATGTCATTTTCCTGAGGAGGCGCTTTTAAAGCACACGATTGGTAACTTTTTGCATGTCTGAGGATGTAATAATTGCTGCATTTCCTGCATCTGCGGACATCGATATATGGGGTAAGAATTCTAACTTACACGTCCCGCAACTGCGTTTACTAGAGAAACAGTGTTTTAAAAGATGTATAAGGTTTTGTGACCATAAGGACTCCACAATGTTTACCTCTATTATAATCTCAAATATTCTCGAGCTGGTTAATGTATGGCTGATAGAACGATAGTTACTAGCTTCCTTCCTTGTACTACTTTGTGGTGGGGCATAATGATTGGCTTTTCCGTTGAGCAGGGAAGTAACAGGGCGAACAAATTAAGTAAAAAATGATTATATCCTCACCGTCTTGCTTGGTAGTCGTTGGTGGCATACAATCAGGCACAGGGTAGAGCGGGGGCTCACGGTAGCTGGCTGTGAGTGAATACTTGGAACATCAATCAGAACATTACTCAGAACCTCATTTGTTTTTGACGGAGTATCAACATGTAATAGTGTGTTCTTCAATAAACGAACCAGAAAAATGTTAGTGAATGATTTCGCACATCGCAACAGAGCCATCAATAACCCTGTCCTCTTCGAGAGTGATAAATTTTGTAGCACGGTCCCTCATGGATTTCCTCTGTTTCATCAACTGCATTAGTTTCATGCATCTCTGCTCGCTACAGAGCGCAAGCTTCTTCCCTTTTATATGATGCAGTTGCTTCCGACGTTTCGTGCGTACAAACATACTGTTTATTTGCACCACCAGAGAGGTATCTGTTTTTCTTCTGTGCCTCAACTCAAGTAAGTTAGGTCTTTCAGTCCCTATATCAGTAATGATTTTACCCTGTATATACGAATCAACGCGTTCCAATTTCATGGAATCGGAATATGGATGCAGAAAGCCAGATGCTTGATAAATTTCTCTGCCGCCATGTTTGGATCTGGAGCAAGAAAGGGGGTACTCCAATTTAATGATCCTAGTAGGAAGGAGGTATTCCAGTGCATGCGTTCGATCAGACGGTAGAATACAACTGACGTTTTGGTGGGCATATTAATATCAAACGGAAATTTGGAGATAATGCAGTCACTCTCTGGAAATTGTTTTAGTACGGCTATTCCTGCAGACGAGATACCTGTGGTGAGTGTAAGATCCAATATGTGCCTACATCTGGTGAACGTTAGGACATGTTGGTTCAACCCACTTTGTTGAATACATGAAGGAGATTTGCTGTGTTTTGCTGGGGTCGCGAATAAAGCCAAGATATTGGGCATGTCAAATTCACCAACTATTAGCTTTTGATTGCAAGACATGTTTGATACAGGGTGCCTCATCCCTACAAGACCAGTCAAATCGCGACCGGTAGCATTAGGCGGTCTGTGAATGCATTCTATAAGGAGCTTGAGAGAGCCAGTAGAGGCCATTAACCATAACCAGTCTGCGATTTTACAGAGATCAGACACACTAAGTCTCACTGTGAAAAATTTCTATTTTATGTGAATGATGCATCCATCACCTCGTCCTGTGAGACGATCCCTACGAAACATGTACTATCCCATGATGTTAATCCGCTTGGTTGGAGGACCGTGGGAGGACGCCGCGTCACATTCACAAGAATGATATGGGGAATACATAAAAATGTACCATTTGAAAATATGAATTTCACTTACCGATGATTTTACAGTCATAGATAACAAATTAATATATTTTTCTGTCAGACACGATATGAACTGCTAAAGAACTTCATGATAGATGGAGAAGCAGGTTACAAAATATTATACGGAAAGGCCTGGTCTGTGGGATATACCAACTTTCTGCTCATATTCCAGTGGGTGTCGTGAAGGTGTCACATCACGTCAGAAGGTGCTGGAAGAGTGTCATTATGATAGGATGACTGAGTGGATATGGGAAGGAGGGTCAGTTGGTGGAGGATGAACTATCAAGGGGTACACTAAAAAGGGACTGGTTTGGCGGACGTTTGATTAAGTAAGATAATCACGTGGTGACATACTTGCCAGAGTATACGTATCAGGAATCTGGTCCTCTATTAGCCACTCCTGGTGGTGGAGGAAAATGCCCACAGTAAGAAGTAGATGATTGTACTTGATCAGCCACATCAGGGAATTCTAAGCTGCTTCTCCCAGCACTTCGGGTAGCTTCCGGCGCCCTAGACCTTGGACCTTCACAATTCAACTCGTTTAATGATGATAGTCGCTGGGGACTAGGTGCTGTATTTCTGGTACTAACCGCGGGTTTCGATGGAGAAACTTGGGCGCGTGTAGCGTCAGCAGAGCTAGACGTGGTCTGCTTCTTAGTATCTGTCCGGATGAGCAAAGTAACCGCGTCTCCAGCTGCAACCTGCTGACTCAAAGAAATCGTGTAGCAGTTGAGATCGACAGTCAAGTCAGTAAATTACTGTGTTACATGAGTTCCTCCTTACCCGATTTGTCAGTAAACATCTGTGTAAACCTAAAATTTGCGCCGTGTCTGAACTGCTCTTGTTTTTTGACGAATTCATTCGCTGCATGTTTATTCGTGAACCACGGCGATGATGGACGGTGTTTTTGTTGCACCTTCTCGCGGAGTCTTACGCAAAAGCACTCTTGTTTGTCCATCTTACTAGCTTTGGATAAGACTCTTTCCACGGTAACAAAGGCATTTCATCGAATACGTTTAACACCACCACTTCGCTTTCACAGCGTAACTGCTCGCGAAATTCCGTAGCTACTGCATCTTTAAACACCCCAGCGCCTACGAGATCTTTATGGCTAGGGGTGGTCTCAGGATGGTTGTTATTTGAGACATTTAGAAAGTTAACTATCGGACTCCGCTGGTGCCAACTTTTTTAATGCTTCTCGAACTTACTGGGTAGTTTCACCATTCACGCTTCCATGCTCACTATTTTTCTCTGTTGGTCTGCGAACGCAAAGGTGATTGAAATTGAGCTTACCTTGGTGTTTTTACTTTCATGTAATGTGCCAAACTTTGGTGTTGAGATTACCGTTTTGGCAGCGGCTTTGGTCTACTTAGAAATAGCTGCAACGGAACAGGTGTTGTTTGTGGTATGTGGATACTTTTCGCCATTTTTGCCATTACAATGCCTTCTTGCGTCATGATGGTCGTTTGGAGACCGGCAATTTTTGAAGATTAGTTGACTTAGTGGGCATATGGTAAGCTACCCCTTTTTAATAACAAATTATGGTCAAAACGTTTCAAAGAAATTAACAGTGATAAAATTTAGCAAATAATGTGCCTATTTGAGCGATTAAGTGGTATAAACAGAATATACTCTAGCATGCAATAATAGCAGGATGCTGTCGAAACGCGCCCGCGTGACATGCATGCAAACAATGGGGTAACGTGCATCATGCAAACAGTCCTGACAACCTAGGTACAGAGTGTGACCAAAAGGTTCGGGGTCACTTCGTGAAGTCTCCCGGTCGTTACACAGCGAAGAATTAGTGGGGATTACTTCTGGTTGGTCGTCGATATTATTTATAAACGGCAACGACGCAAACTTGGACCCTTCGGCTTACCTGATGAGATGGGTGCGGAATAAAAGAGGACAGTCAAATTTACCCCCCAACATTGTGACCTATCAGAAACTAGATTATCCAGTGCTGAATCACGCGTCGGGCGCCGCATGCCCGCAGCCTGTGTAAGAGCCTTAAGGTAGAAGCTCGGTCAAACACCCTCGTAAGGTGAAAGATAAGGTCCGGAATAACACCGCAGTTTGTGGCCTCACCCGGACTGTCCATAAGGGGGACTATCTAGATCACGGACGACAACTTGGTTGGTAACAGGTCCCTTACCATACGGATAGAAATGTCGGTGTGAAGTTGCTTTCATAGTACGCCTTAGTGTACGGTACAGTAGGTCACTATAACCGGTTACGCCACACCAAGACAGTATATAAGCAGGCTGTTGAGAACGGATACCGAATATTTGTTCTATAGTGTTTATTCTGGGCAGAATAAGCGAAGAAAAACTGTATAACTGCTGCGGTTCCGGAAGTAATTTGGGGGGAAAATGACGAACCTATGACCCGGACCCCCGATTCGTCTGGCGCGGTGTTCGTACACTATCCATCAGGACACCCTCCTAAGCCAAGAAGAATGAATTTATTCGGTATTAGCTGTACTTCTCCCATGACGTCTCCCCTGTTGATCCAGCGAACTCTGGGTTGCTTGCTTTTGCATCAACCAGTTTGACTATTTACGGTACTGTCTTGTCAGGTGTCCATTGCTAATAGCTAATTATCGTGCACAGACTTAACCTGGTTGTAATTTGAACCTTTCCGTTCATCAACAATTTATTTCCAAAATCGGTTTTACCTGAATAGACCTTCAACATTCCGCATTGTTCTGCCCGAATCAAGAGGTCTATGATTCTCCTGATAGACCGTGTCTTATGAGGTTCTGCAATTATTCAGTATCTTACCGGACAATGATGACGAACCAGGTGACGGGCGGTGTTTCAACTAACGCAGTTCCGTCGGCACATCTGCCGGTACAGATGAAGTGAAGTCAGCCCGGGTTTGTATCCAGCAACTTGAGGTGCGAACTGCATTGAAAGGCACGACGAAGATACAGAGGGACAAAGAAGCGGAGTATATCACTTGTGTTCGTCTGGCAATAAGATCAACTTCAAATTAATTGCCCAGTTTCTGATTGGCCCTGCGGAGTCGTCGTGCCCTAATGTTGTCCCAATGTGCTGCACACGACCAATAGTCAGGTAGTACATGAACTCTTTGCAAGTCAGAACTCCCAACATTTATCCGATCGATCCAATTCTGAGGACACTAAATGGCAGTCAAAAGAAATCAAGAGCGGCTAATAAACCCGGATACTTTATAAGTACCTTCGCGGGCTTCCTGAGAAAGCGTTGAGGAAGCTTGGTAGTAAACCTTTGAACTTCCGGGGATTCACCCAAATTTATTGTCGGGTGTAGGTCACTACATCAATGGCTTCCCTATCAGGCCTCCATTTTTCATCCAGCATTGGGCTGTAGGGCTGTTGACCGAGATAAAGCGCTGTACGGTACTGGGGCTAGAACTAGGATACAACGAGGCTGCTAGCTTTCTTCTACGTTGCTTTTCCAACCAAACTTCAGTGCGCACGGCGCGATGGCTGCGACGGATTTAACGGATATGGTGAAAATATTCCCCACGACCCTGCGACAGCCAAACTATCAGTCTGTCTCGAGTTCATGCTTTGCGTTAAGACAGATTTTCTCACAACTGCCCAATTTGATACACTTTGTGTGGTTTGAGGTAGCCGCTTCAAATTTGCGCCATGAGCGTGAACCTTCTTTTGTTGATTTAACCCAGTTCATAGATGGAAAGCGAGTGCTGTCGACAAGAGGCTTATTTATATCGTTCTTGCACGTTCAAACGGCCACCGTCAGTGGAACGCTCGGGCACTTACAACCCAACCCGAGTCTGATAAACACAAATTTCATTGTCTATATGACAGTACACCGTAGCCTCCTGTAAACCTGGCAACGGGCACGTTTCATACAAACTAATCTAAGTCACAATCTATTGTGGGTGCTGAACACAGCAGCTCTTTCAGGTTTTTCGGAGGGTCCGAAGAAGTGACTGAGATAGACGAAATTAATGGATAAATAAAAAATGCACCTACCGCTGCGTTCTGGAGGGCGATAATCGCGTGTCACTATTCACCGTTATGAATACCCAGCAGCGATTGTGTGCCACCGCTACCCCGAGGTGATGGGCGTAGACACCGCACACCGAAGCCGTTCACACAGGTATTCTGTCCTCGTCCTTGTCGTCAGTGACGCATGCGTAGTGGGACTGTCGACCTGCCTCAGATGGCTGGCAAACAGGACCACCGAAGCCATCGCCCAGTTCCTCCGCAGCTCTCTGATCGAATTGCAAGACCAATAAACAAAACCGTCAATCATGGACGACGGCACTGCTATCAAGCGACGTTTGCTCAAAAACCCCTCTTAGTGTAACAACCGTTGTGCCGAATGCACCTCCTGAATAACACAAAAAGGCCTATAACTCCCACCGTGTGAAACACGATTATCGCTATCCAGCATGCAGTGGGCATGTCCTGGATCGCAGTTATCCTGCACGCTCTGGTAAGCATGAAGATAAACTTCTTTGCAACATATGTTGGGCACGTATATTACACATATCACTAATTAGGGTGCTTTTTCAAATTTACTGCTTGTACCGTTACACAGCGTAAACGAACTTGCACCTTGCATCAGGCAAGGAAGACACTCATCGATCTTTGCAGTCGGACGCCAACAAAGTGACCCCAATTTGGGGACAGTGACATCCACTGGGTGGTTATATGCAGCACATGCCCTCGTCACTGGGAAAAATCTCTTAGTGCTTCGATCAACTTCGACAAACGACCGACGTGCCGTTTTCCCACGCACATTCGCCTAGACATCGCAGATGGTATCTCGTGGTTGACCTTTCTCGAAGGCGATCTGAACTCGTCAACTTATGTCACTCTCCCTGTGCGTTGCGGTGCGTATGCGGTCACATCCTTCAGCGCCCTTCTGAAATCGACGGAAGTCAACCTGAAACAGGTCAAAGTACTCAAATAGCTTCGGATCTGCACTCGATCTAAGACGCTGCCGGAAGAGTATCGATCAGCTTGGCGGTGAATGTTGCGAGCTACGAGAAGAACGCAGTGCAGAGAGTTCCCTGCGGAGTTATTATATCAAAACCAAACTAAACCGCCCAACGGTGCAGCACCTTTCCACCTAATGTTTTAGTGGCTAGGGTTACAGCTCAGTTTCGTTGAGTTGATTTGTCCACAATTGCGTCAGACGATTCGAGGGGAGCGTGGACTGACTTTCATGGTGGAATAACCATGAACGCCACTCGCTGATGTCACTGTGGCTTTATGAAGCGCCGCTACTCATGCTGAAAGAATGTAGGGGTGGAGTGGAGGAACCTCTTCTTCGTTTGTTCCAACACTCATTTTACTGGTCGCGCGCTCGCCACGTTGAAGTAATGTCATCTGTCCCATCTTCAAGAGTAAGAATAGGATGAACATCGGTAATTTTATACAGATTGCTATACTAACGGGCATGTCAAAATTAATGGAGACCATAGTGAGCTATTTTGCAAGAGACTTCCTAACTATCCACTTACTTTGGACACCGGGGCAGCACGGCTTCAGAGATGACATCCCTCTTCAGTGTGCAAAAAACGTTATTGCTTCTCTTACGGAAGTGTCGCGTTTGCAAGTGAGTGTAGCGTATAAAACTGGTAGACCACACACATTAATGTTTGCAGAAGTATGAGTGTGAAAGCATGCGTGACCATCTCTGTACGATTGTCTTCATTGTACCAAGGAGCTTGCAGGCAAATTGTTCCCCATTCTCTAATTTTCCTCCATTCTCCTTATATACGCGCCTGACACTGTGCTTGTAGGGTAAGACGAAGCTTGAAACTGGATCTCATAGCATAGACACGAGAAGCTGTTGCCTATTAGCGCAGGAAACTGGGCTACCAGGCTACTAGCTGCCACGTCCTATGAACCGAACTTAACTGGGCTGCACAACCAACCTACTGGTTGATGATGACGCGTGGACAAAGTCTATCAAAGAATATCTTAAGAATGCTGCTGTGCCCTTAGGTTTCACAAAGACGTTCCGTAAAATCAACCACGGCGAACTGCTGGACAAATGGAACACTCCGGGCTTGTGTAGTGCGGTTTGCTTATAACTCAAACACAATCCATCGTGTTGCACGTATATAATTAGAGTCACTGGTGGGTTATTCAGATCATTCAGCGCCATACATGGTGTGCCACAGAACTATGTACTAGGGAGGGTTGGCCCACGGCGGATTTTATCGGTCACTAGGGTTGAACAAACGCCCACCAATAAGAATGACTATAACTGGGACTCTACAGGCCTGACCGTTCTTCAAAGCGTCATAACCAGGGTTACAGAAACACATGTCCGACTACAGTGGTCTCAAAGGAACATTTCACGCACGTTCTCCAGAAGCGTTTTCACGACCTCAAATATTGATCCGAAGAAACTGTAACTGTTTCACTGGAAAACAACATTTATCGAGTGAGGAATTCCAAGCAAGTCGGTCCGACAAGAACGAAGAATGGAGTGCTGAGGTAGTGCCCTGTTACTAGTTCGTTTTGGTTGCGTGAGCGTCACGCCAGCGGCGGCAACATTAAGGAAGGACGACTTCACGTGTGATTTACATACGTTCACTGCAGGCCACATGTAGGTTCAATGGAAATAAAGTATTCTTCCACCCACCACGAAGCACCACCTCCATTCGGTTTTCAACTAAGAACCACCAACATTTTCAACCAGTCAAAATCACCTCTATTGTTAAACGCCACCTACCATATACTGGGTAAGCCATTATTCTCAAACCACATTGGCTACCTCGCAGAGCTAACCCTGCTGTGATGTTTATTGATGTTACGAAGCTCTGGCGCGTTCAGAACAACGTTGGTGATGCGTAATACTTTCAAAGAGACCTGGATGCGATGCATATCTGGCCCGTGGGAAACCGAGTGCCCTTTAGAGTGTGTACATTCTCCGCCACCGCGTTAGAACATATCGCGCCTGCGGAGCTACCCTAGCCACTGTCTACCAGGAGCAATTTCTAGGCACCGTTGTAACACCCGACCTCTCCCCCAGTACTAGCGTTTTGTTGCTGGTAAAGAAAGCCAGTAGCAGCCTAGCAGTGCTCAGTAAGGTCCTCGGGTATCCCCAATCGATACCTCCTCATGCATCTATAGCGCACTGATAAGGCCACCGCTGAAATTCAACTTTCAGACATGTGCGCCGTGATGGAAGACGAACGTAACTGTTCTAGTGTCTATCCAGATAATGGCCGCGGATAGAGCCGGAAATCTATTGCCTTAGTCTTGTGAGGACTGTCTGTCGAAACTGGACTTATTTCTCCTAGCCTACGGGTGTTTGATGGTCTACCTTATACCCACACATAAAATCTTATTTCTTCCCCCAATCGCCGAAAGTGGGCTGGCGGATGTAGATTGCTATAGGTAGGTTTGGATGCGATGACTGTTGTTTGGCTGAGGCGTGCTGTAAATTTGAGCATAGGCACGTTGTTCAGGTGGTAACCGGTTCTCGCGCAGGATGCTGGAAATGGTAGACCTCATAGGAATTTTTTGAGTCTAATTTCCTGAGGGTTTCCGATGTGACACATTCGCAGAATTCAGTATTAAGCTGTGAATGTTGAAGTTGGGGACTGGAACTGGTAACGTTCTGATAAATTGTGTAACACGCGCGCATCAATACCGGAATTCGGGAAAGCAAATTCCGGAACGTGCTATGTACAGTGTGTATTCTACTGCGAACAGCGGGTGAACTGAGGGTGTGAATTACATGTGGGAATGTTGCGTGTTTTCGTATGGTGACATGGTGGCGCGGTTGTGAAGAGTTTTGGCGTCCCTCCGTTATCCATGTGTCGCACAAGTACGGAGGTCTGCGCATATCTCATAGTTACCCGGTTCACGATCACCGGACAACGTCGGTCGATCTGGGATTTTATCCAGTCAACCGTAGACTGAAAAGTACGGCGAAGGAGGCTGTATGTGGGCTTCTGCATAGTTTCCATGAGACCCACGAGGTTATCGATTACGTTAGGCGTGAATATGATATAGCGATGAATCGTAGTGATGTAAGGTTGTTGGGGCGGTAAAAGCGATCGCGCGATTATCCTGGCTGCAATCTTGAGAGTCCAAGGAAGGCGTTAGAACCCGTTGGATTTATGTACTTCAAAATGATGATGAAGGGTAGCTGCTGGTTTTGTTTTCACGACATGGATGTCTCACGAACTTGGCGTAAAGCACGGAAGTGCTATGATAACGGATTTCACGACTGAGTGCACCAACGGAGCCCGCCATTTCTGGCACGTTGTTTTTACAGATCGTACTGGTAATGGTAGAAGCGTTTTTCATAGTTTCCTTCCCATGAAAATTTGCTTTGTTACAAGGTCATGTAGGAAAAGTTCAACCAGCTGACGCCAACAAGGAATGTTCGGACGATTGCAGTGGACAGGCATCTGGCACAGCTGAAATGTTTACAATAATTCAGGATGCTATTTGTTCGGATCATTCTATATGAAACAGAATATGATTGACAGATGTAGGTAGCTGAAAAGCGAAACCCCCAAAGAGAACTTTGCCGTGAAGGAAGTGAGCGACATTTTGCATCGAAAGTTCGAAGAGTTCAATGGGATAGCTAGTAGCATTAGCACTCGCAACGGGGAGCCTGGTGAGTATGCACGAACTCACCTCTTGCCTGTGAACGAACACTTCAATGCATGGCATTGCACACTATGGAACTGGAATGAATGATAGGGTGGATGTAGCTAATAGGTATATCAAGGATAATCTGTAACGGAGGTCTGCGGTATTTGACCGCGTGAGGGAAATATTGGATCGGAACGAGCACTAAGAAGTGAAAATCAAGCGGATGGTTACGGTTCCCTTAGTAAAGGGTCGACGATTTGCGTGTGAAATGGGTGGCATCAGCGCATTCGAAAAGCTTAATCTGTATGCAATGAAGATAGATTGGGGCAACCGGGAGATGACTGTTTGCGTGTCAAACACGACACCGGGAAAAGCGATTTTCCTTGGTAAGCATGTCGTACATGCTCGTTCTTCATTACTCGCGACTACCAAGCAGGCACCTTAGGTGGTGCTGTAATAGTTACTTGATCAAGACCAACCATTTAGTGTTTGTATGTGTTAGCCCTTGTATTCCATGCACGCTAATCAACCTCATGCGTACATTTCATTTTTCCCTGTCCATTCCGTTTGAACTTACGCATCCGTCCCATCTGTTACGTTGCGGGGTGAGCGGGACTGTTGCAAAATCCAACCCTTCCTCAAGGCGGCGCAGCGGCAGCAGCCATTTCCGGGGTGGGCTAACGGGGCTCTGGTGCATGACTGAAGGTACTTTGTATGTTCAAAGACTACAAGATAGATACTCATCAAAATTACCTATCTCTGCCATTTGCAATGGAATAGATGTGGGTGCGCTCGGTGAAATAGAAACGAATGCGCTAATATGAGGTGCATGACCAACATGCGATGATGCTGTGGCTGTGGAAGTATCTTAACGTTCGATTGGAACCCCTCCGTAGGGCATATTTCCCTCTAAACGTACAAATATCGTCGTTAACATGTAAGTCAGCGCGATACAGTGGATCCTCTGCCGTATGTCTATAGTGTAGCATAGGAGGGGACCCATGCATCACTTGTTATCGATGTCTTACTGTAACTTTCCGCTAGTGGCCCATCTTCTTGTGATTTGCGGGGCATTTCTCACTCCAGGCACCGATGAAACTTTCATGTAACCCTATAGCGACAACTGATAGTGCAGCTTTTATAAGGATCTTGGCTACACTCATGTTGTCGCGCCTGTCGCTTCTGTACGCATGACTCCATGTGCGCTTGCTATAGCATGCCCGACAGAAGTTCACTGTCATTTTCTCCCTTTGTCCACCCAATTGAGGGCAGCACGTAATCCATTCTCCTAGATAGTCTGAATCGGACCTTTTCCAAAGTTGTATAACGCACTCCAGAACTCCGGGCACTTCCCCTTAGGCGCGCCTTCCAGCGCAGCCGAGTGGTCTGCAGACCATCTTGTGTTTCTGTTTCATCTCTTACTTGCCGACGTCAGTCCCACATTACGAAACGGCTAAGTCTTTATCGTTTTTCTAAACGTCACACTTACACTGTCTCTCGGGAATGCAATCTCAAGAATCAGGGGGACCAGGACTAAGCGCGTACCCACTTCCCCACTACAAGCCAACTATGACGTTAGCAGAATGCTGACAGTCAGACAGCACTGATGCATCGCTGTAATCAGTAGGAAATGCTAGGTCACCCACGGGCATCCGTACCGACGACAAGCGCCAGTACATGTAGTGGTGGAAACACATGCGTAGTACTGATTGCATTCAAAATGTCGCCCTACCTTACAACTCCAACGGAAACTACGTACTCCATCACCTTCAGAGCAGGAAGCTATTTCACTCACAAGTTGGTCTTCGAGATATAAGCCCACGCAGTTCATTTCAACGGCTACGTCTGTCTACTGCCATCTTCCATTCAACTCCCATAACCTCATACTCCATAATACCAGGTCACTGGCATATCCACGAACTGTGATCAGCGTTTTACAATGAGTGAGTACGGTGCACATGCATTAGCCACACACTTCGCCATCAACGATGGCACTCGGAAGTGACTTCCAACAGCAGGTCAACCGCGTGACACGTGCTATTAAAACAAAACATCAATCATTTGGGGCAAACGCTCACCACTCGAGCCTACCAAATGTGAAACAAACATTATTGCGAGTCCGTTGACGATAGCCGCTTCATCCTGCAAACCTACACCTAGACGCCACAACAGTCAAGGTACCGAACAACAAACCACAACAGCGGACGGAAGACAGAAAGCATCCAAGGTTACGACGATCGGACCACCTCCAGTTGAAAAGAAAACAGTGCGTGAAGCGTCATTGTGCTTCTTGTAATGTTCCATTGCTTCAACAAATGGTCTTCAGACGAGTAGGCACCAAAAACTTGATGAAGACTCCTTCAATAGGCCGCCAACCACTTTTGAAGAAGCACGTATTCACGACGAAACATCGCCTAACACTGTAACCATGTGCCATTTACAAACAGTTTCGCATAACCATCAAGCAGAACTTCCCAGTTCAAAAGTGCAACACCCTATATTAACTGGCGATGGAAAACAGCCTTCACCAAACACACCAGTTTATTTTCAAATCAGTTGCACGCTCTAGCCATACACGAGCAATCACATCAACCCATGAATTTAACCCTACCGCGCGTACTAGCGTTAGATTACATGCCGTAAACATCATCCAGATTGCATCCCCCGTACACTTGTACGGCCGACAAATATATGATATCCACTATTCCCTCACGCCACTCACGAAAACGAACACTCCTGAGGATACCATCACTTCATAATTCTGCGTTTAATCGGTGGAGTGTAAACATCGCGGTAATCTTTGCAGTAAGCAAGGTTTTTAAGTTACCGAAGTTGTTATATTTTTGTAAGGTGTTCCACTTCGTGGAATCGTTGAAATCTGTTGCTGGAAATGTTTTTGTTTTACTCTTCCATAAGCGTAAGCAAGAGTGTGTGGTAGTTCAGTGGCATAGCGGCCAGTGGAAAAGTGAATAAAAGTTGCATTTCACGTTATTTAGGAGGATTATTGGTGGACCACAAGATAAGTCGTTCACCGACGTAGCAATGTATGCTCTTCCTGATAGCTGAGTGTAATTGTGCAGGAAAACGTCACTGTGGTTTTGGCAATTGAACCGTTGTTGCATCTTGAGGCTATCTTTAAAGCTGCAAACGTAAAAAACCCGGCAAATATATTGCGGTGTAGGAATATGTGCAAAACTCGGCAACTCAGCGATATTTACTTGTTTACATTCCGCATACATAGACAATCGCTGCTGCCACGGTTGTAAACATTTTCGTGGGAACATGACGCATGATGGAATGTGGATAAAGTGACCTGCTGAACAAACCATGTCGAGCAACACTTTCCACCGAAAAGCTTGCAAAAGTTCTGTGCAATTGTCATAGCTTACGAGTGAAGACAAACAGTGCTCTATGCTGAAACACTTATGACTCCTCCATCTATTTTTTTAGCATATGAGTGAAGACAAACACTACGCTGCGCCTAAACATGTAGGTGGACCAGTGGAGTCAATGGGAAGTAACAGGTGCGGAAATCGGAGTGAAAAATCTATTTGAAGTCTATGAAGAATGCTAAACACTACCTCCGTCTTTCTTCAGCACAGAATGTAACCGTTACCTTGCATGCGTTCAGGATGTCCTCCCGGATGAGTGAATCCGTTCACCAGATGAAGTCCTCGTCACCTCGTTTATCAAATCTGATATCTGCAAAGTAACTGTGTACGCATATTTGGAGACACACATTTTCTTCGATCACGTCGAGAGGACAGTCGCCGTGGGTGATATTGATTCGCACTTTTTTCGGCTCCTGTGCAAGAGCTACACTGTCCGCCGATCATTCTGGATAAAAATCCATTATGGGTGCCGTGCACGGCATCTTAATCATGATCACTGAAGAATTGAAAAAATGGCCAACGTAAAGGGAACTGACAAATCTGTGAATTTAAACCGTGCGCCTACCAAGTGGCTGGGGTTGATGCTTCTTGCCATAGAATGGACACTCAATTACATTCACCATTTTGATACACTAAAAATGACACTTGCAGGTACCCTACACGCTATCAACGACGACGGCGTCGCCACCACGTTGCGCAGGAAGCTACAACGTTCAAGGTGGTTACTGGAGAACCGCTTGGCTTGCACCCAAATAATGTTTCGAAATGAAGTCGTAGAGTCCCTCCGTTGAGATGTTTTCGGACAAGATAAATTATGAGCCTGGGCATTCAGTAAAATATGTCCATGGCAACTTCGATAACCAAACGACGGTCGCATCCGTAAGTCGTTTGCACTTCAAACTCTCACATCAGCCACTCTTTGTGGATCGGTTTTTAGTGGTGACGGCTAAGAAGTCTCTAGGGTGCCTCCTCTTCAACTGTTTGCGGACGGTCACCTGCCTATTATTTGTACAATCGCCGAGATGGACAACGTCGCTTCGCGCATGAATGGCCCCTTTTGAGGTTGACGAACAGCCAGAGGTGCAACAAATGACTTGTAAACTAATTATTGCTTCGGCGGATGATATCCAACTGGAATTTGAACCTACAGTATACAGTGTAAGGGTGTGATTCTCTCATGCTCATTGTCCACGGTAGCCATTCGGTTGAACAGATAATGATCACGAAGAACGTTCGTCTTTTAACGAACATGTCAGATAAATTTCACTCACATACGTGTTTAAAAACGGCTCCATGTATATGGAAGTAACGCAACCGATTTCGCAGCCGATCACCACACAGGCTGCCCTCATTCGCGCATCCATCTTATCCGTCACAAACGTCTATACCGCCCATCAGTTCTTGAACAGTTTTGAACAGCCCACGCAGTAAAGCATACCTCTCATTAGTCAGATGACTGAGGGGGCGGTTTTGCTGTCAATCGAAAGAGCTCACAACCAGACAAGCACTTCGTCGGATCGCATGAAATTGTGAACTGCAAAGTGTCGCGAGAAATTAATTGTTAAGTCTGACGACGACTAACTCATTAGACGCATCGCGCACTCCTGCGTACACTCTTAAGCCCTTCATGTTTCGCATTGTGGGATTAAGTCTACACGGTTTCCAGGTAACCATGCTACCTTACTTATTCGTACTTCAGAACTATTTCCGACAATCGTAAATTATACCCATATCCTCCAACGACCTCTGAAGACACTTCTGGAACCATGAGGAAGTGAGAAATTCACGGTTCCTCAAACTCGCCTTCAAAATCGCCATATTATCCGTTTCTAAAAATAAAAAGCGTTCTCAGTGACTGATTAGATGATATCTGTACGACCGCATGGCTAGATGTACATTATTCCGGCATCCATATATTAGCACCGTCACATGCAAGTAACCACAACAACGGCAACCATAGTGTAACAGACAAGCGAACGTTATGGTTTTGTGTGCCCGTTACACTCGTTAACACACTCTTTGCAACGTGGAGATACCTAGGGACACAAGTGGGGGTTCCAATGAGTCCTGTAGAAGGAGATAACGAAAACAAGCGTGAGCCAAATACCTAGTAAGAGAAGCACACGAATTACACAAAACAGAACCAAAATGGCATGGATCGCATGATGCGTTAAAATAGCGAGTATTGTAGTGGATCTAAACAGTGTATGGAAATTCCAGTGTGAATAGAAAGTCGAAATCTGATGAGAAGGAAAACAAATAACTCACAGTAGTTCGTGGAGGCACGTTGGTTTAGTGTTCCACTGCACCAAATGAGGATTCCCACTGATACTACCTGTCGTGTGTCCCCCAGATAGTCTCGATGTCACGACCAAGATAAATCCAATGACAGATAAATAAATAAATAAATTTGCCGAACTAAACGGTTGATTCCACCGAATTCTAACTCTTCCAAAGATTTGTACGCCACCGACCCCGAACGCGAACAGCAAGCAGAACTCCCGAACTCCGAGGTGTAATATTTTAAATTATTGATTACTCTGTGTATCGATTAACCTCGTTCAAACATCATGTGTATGTGTGAGGTTGCAGAAGATAAAAAGTCATGAATAACAATAAAAAGTATGAAGTAGAAAATAGTGTACAAAACGCTACAGTATCGGTGTAACAAACAGGTCAGCGGACTCTACTTTGAATGCCCGTGACTCCGCGGACCGACCTTCGGTCAACGTGGACGCACCAGGGGACAGCTTGCCTCCTGAATTGGGGTTCGAACAACAGTTCTGAAGAGAGAAACGATATGAACAAGCCTGAGCCGAAGGCCCAGCAAGCCATGCACACGACTTACACAAACGGAAACAAAAACGGCACTGACAACACTGCAACACGCCCCGTTACACAACTCAAATTCTATTCGTGCGCGCTCGCTGGTTTCGGTTGCGCGTTACATCGGAAATGATCTATTGTTAGGTCTTTCTTAATTAAGGGTCAGTTAAAACAAACGGATATAAATCAGTGACATGGATTTCCCGGACTTCCGTTTTTGAACCATACACCAATCTGAAAAAGCGGAATATGCGGTAAAACAACTCTTTTGCCTGCGATAGCTGAAGAAATCAAGACCTACGACTAGCATTCAAACTTTATAACAACAACCTCCAACCCCATTTTAAATGAGCGTGAACAACATTTCCGACCAATCACTTTCATCTATACAGCCGATGACCACCCACCCTGATTCATCCACACACTAGCCGATAGTTAATTTCATAAGCCATAAGTATGACGTTTATACTACGTAGTATCCTGTCATATCGATCGCATAGTTTTACTGTCCGAGTCTGATGAATTAAGAGGTCATAGAGTCACAATAAATAAACAAGATCACGATGGGTTGTCCGGTTTGACCTTTTCACTAACCCGGTAGTCAGCTCGTGGAACAAATTGCCCGCAAAGATCGTTGAGGCCGCGAGCGTAGGTATATTCACAACAAAGCTAGACGAGTGTCGGAACAAGCTTTTTCCTACTCTGTACTATCCGAAGTATGATTTGTTTCTGCTGTTTAGGGCATCCAGGTTTCTCACATTTCAAATCCAGGACTTGGTGAAGGCCAGTGCCTGTTGACGTCCTGATGCTTGACTGGTGTGATCCGGAGATTGACCAGACTGCGTTTTCTGTTAATGTGTTGTGTCTATATAGCAGAAACCAATCATACTTCGGTCAGTACAGAGTAGGAAAAAGGTGGTTGCAAAATTTGTCCAGCTCTCTTTTAACTATATCTATGCTCACATCCTCAACAATCTTTGCAGGCAACTTGTTCCACGAATTGACTACACTGTTAGTGAAGAAGTTATATTGGACAGTCAGTCATGATCTTGTTTTCTTGACTGTGAACCTATGACCCCTTAAATCTCTGTTCTGACGCATCTCGAATAAACCTGCCATGGGGCTTGTTCCAGCGTGGTGGGTAATTTTGTACATTTCAATAAGGTCTCCTCTTACCCGTCTACGTTCGAGCGAAAATGAGTTCAACGAAGTTGGTCGGTCTTAATGGTTTAGACCCTTCATACCCCATACCGTACGTGTGACAAACTTTTGTACTTTTTCGAGGGCGGCTATATCCCTTTTGAGATATGGTGCCCAAGCTTGGACACAATATTCCAAGTGGGGGCGAACTATAGCCGAGTATGGTGGAATGTACACCGCTGGACAGCGGTTAGCGATCGCCGATTTCAGTCGATATAACGCCCGCCGCGCTTTTGTCGTTGATGCGGTACACTGAGCAAATGGAGTAAACGCGCTAGTGACTAGAATACCCAAGTCTTTTGTTTGCTGCTTAGTTTTTGGTTGAACTGTCTGCCCATACGCATCCATTAAATACCTGGGCGTTGACTGGAGAGCACGTTTTTTACCCACAACCGGGGCTTTGAACTTCACGGAGCACATCTTTGGCTTCACTCAGTGACGTACTGGTCGTAAACCACCGCGGCTGGACTACACATTCACAGCTGATTGGTGACGTTAAAATCATCGCACCACTAGGACTAAGCGATCAGGTGGTCATCTTGTTTGACTTCATTTGTATCACAAATCTCATCTACTGGACGATTCCTAACCGCAGAATAGATGTGCAGAAACCACGTGGCTACTTGGCAACTGTAGCGTTCTGTACAGCATTTTGTACTCTATAATTTTTATTGTTCGCTCTTTTCGCACTTATCTAACTCACTTGCACAGTCCAAGTTTAAACCAAGTTAATCGATTGATTCGATAATCAGTAATTAAAAATCTACCTCCGAGGTCGTGAGCCGTGCGTTTTCTCTGCGTTCTGTGTCGCTCGAGTACAGGTTTCGGGAAGGTTGAATACCAACGGAACCAATAATCTATCTAAGCAGAAATCTCTTATGTGTAACACTACGGATCGTATCCGTCGGATATTTCATTCAGTGTAGTGGAATTTCTAAACTAACGCACCTTCAAGAGCTACTGTGTCATTTCATTTTGGTTTGACCACATTTTGGCTCCGCGTTCATGCTCGAGTAATTTGACAGCGTTTTGGTCCATTACACAACGCACTCTCGGGTGAACTTCACCCCCCCCCTTTACCCTTTGATCTGTATGAGAAACCTACTACCGTTCCTTCCGCAGCTGTTAGCAAATGGACACCATTGTTAGGTATCAAACGCAGCAAGCCTCCAGATCAACTGCGCTCTCTCACACTTGTAGTGCTAGATCCTGAATTCGTACGTCCAGAGTTTCCCCAACCTTATGCCACCGTGAATCGGAAGTCGTAGGGGAAAACGATGAATCTGCAAACAAACTTTATTTATTGATTTACTCACTGTTCAAAACAGACTTCAACGTAACAATTAAGGGGTGCTAGGGAGCTGGACGTGAGAACACCTTGAGCACAACCGCACAGCAGCCGCCAGAGTGGAAGAGTGCGTCGACAGAAAATTCCAGTCGACCTTCAGAATTCAAACAAGCGTTATACTGGTTAAGCGGCGTTCCTAACGGTAATAGCATTGTTATCCTAGTGAATGTAACCTACAGGAGTAGAGATAGTGCGAATTCATTACACAGCTGAGAGCATAACTGCGATACTTATACCGGCCCACTAACTTTGATGCTAGTGGTTTGTAGTAAGTTTACATATCTAAGGTAATGTGAACAGGCGCGGTGGTACTGGTAAGGCAAATCTCACGTCGCGGGGAGTTTAGAATTTTGGGGACGTCGAAGGTGATCTCACTACAGTCTATTCCGAAGAAGCAGTATGCTTGGTTGTGCTATCAATTATCAGTTAAACAAAAAATACACGCTGCCTTAAGAATTCGGTGTAAATCACTGATTCGACAAAACTGTCTTCATTATCAGCAACTTCTTACGGAACGCCTTATCGCTGACCCAAGCAGCCTTTCCGGATTTGTAACTTCAACTCGCAGGGCTTTGAGACCCATCAGGCCCTACTAGCCCTGATACCGAAGCCGCTGATTTCCTCGCGGAGCTTTACAACAATATTTTTGCCCAGTCGCCACCAGTTCCTCAGGTTCGCCCCGACACTGAGATTGATGACACTTACACTGTGGCTAATTCCTTTACGGCGGCGTTGGCTAAACTGATCCTGACAGTGTACTTCTCAACGTCTTTCCTAAACTTACTGAACAGATTGTTGACCCACTTAGCTTACTTTTTGCGCAATCCGTCCCCCACAGAATAGTACCCAGCAGATGGAGAGTCGCGCGCATCACGCCCGTTTTCAAGAGTGGTAGGCGTAGTTGTCCCAATGATTACAAACCACCCAGCTTGTTATCGAGCGTCTCGAAACTTTTACGGCCGCCTGTACATGAATCCCCTTACAAGTACTTCACCCCTCGTAACTTTCCTAATATACAGCACGGTTTTCACAGGAGCCGTTCTTGTACTACAAATTCGCAGATAACTACTGACCGCTGCACCAAAGTAGTTGGTTAAGGCAGTAAAATCGACGTCGTATGCCGCATTGACCATGCTGTTTCAATCTCCAAGCCTTTCCATTATAGGGTACAATGCAACCTTCTTAAACGGCTTGATTCATATCTCGTTAATCTGTACAGGGTGCGCGGGAACGGTGCATTCTCTACCTCCAGGCCTAGCCTCGGTGGGATACCCCAGAGTTCAATTCTTGTCCCGCCCCTATATTTGATCTATATCAACGTTCTTTCTCTTTTACTCACCCCCCTGTTATTACTGGTTGCTGCCGGCGTCAGAATTTAACGTGCCGCAAACGCCATCAACGAGTCTCCCACTCTGCATCATCATCATAACAGCCATGAGCCTGACCAAAGGTACTGTGGCTCAGGCCGCCGCTCACCTTAACAGTGATGTGGAATATCCTAGAAGAAAACGTTACTAAGAAGATCAACAAATATTGAACAAGACTAAGCGGTAGAACTAGAAATGGTATGGATACAGGTACGCCATTGACTGCGACAC
>QNGE01004667.1:0-28424 GCA_008508345.1 Paragonimus westermani | reverse complement strand
GGATAATACGCCGGCGGTCACGGTCAACCGTTGGGCGATCGGAGTGCTCTTTGTTTAAGGGTACCTTTTCTAACCCCCTTCTTCCTGATACGGAAGACAGCAGTGCCGCAACTCTAGAAATAGTTCTGCTGTATGCCCACAGGATCGTGCCTCACTACCTAAACACTCCTACGCGGTCAGTAGTGCGACATACAATCCTATGAGTGTAACTGCTTTTGGTCTGACTGCTCCCCTTTGGCCTGTCTGACAAGGTTGCACCTAGAAGGACCGGAGTCCTAGTCAGCATAGCCCGCCGGATCAAAACAGTGCACAAGCCCGACCATCTCGTCAAGGTAGCAGTATAGGTGGGGTCCCACTCTGCAGAAGGACCTTAATATCCCATTCGATTAGACTCGAGTGAACCGATTGGATTTTAATACTGGTAAGTGCAGAATTGTGTGCATCCCCAAATATCTAAATACCACGTATTGTGTCGACGAGCACCCGCTTCAGTCAGTTCTTTTTGAGAAGGATTTAGGAACCATTGTGTCGCATGTTATCCCGAGCCTTCCGAACGCTAAAGCGAATGCAAAAAAGGCTAGTAGCGCCCTGGGGTTATTAAAACGTCTTTTCACCCGGTTCACTCCTCGTTGTTTTCAGCTTATTTATAACACTTTCGTTAGATTGCATCTGGAGAATGGAGCTGTGGTCTGACCACCATATCTCCAAAGAAACGAGTTGTTCTTGGACACTGTACAATGTCGTGCGCAGGCAGTTCGGAACCTGGAAACTAAGCATTATGAGGAAAGACTGATATCTCTGAACATGTACTCCTTAGAGTATCGTCGGTCCAGAGACGACTTTTTAACCCTTTTGATATTGAAGTCTCATGATCATCCGTGCTGATAGATGCTCAACAAGGGAAACAGCACAACATTGAGGGGTCAACCCCAAAACTAGAGGTACAACGTAGCAGAATGGAATGTGGACAGCTTTTTATCACCACGTGTTTGCAAGGTTCCGAATGTTTTACCTGACCACGTTTCTGCTAACTGTAACAATTTTCAAGGCTCGCATTGACCATCATCTACTGCCTTTGTTCGGATAATGCACTCTTTCTCTTGTTTCAGCCCTGCTTCCTACTTCCATCTCCAACCCATTAAACCCGTTGAACCATTGATTTACCTATAATGCACCAGTCAAACAGCATATAGTGTGTATTGATGCTAGGTTCAGTGAAATATTTGAGATTTTGCTTTTTATCATTTTTCTAGAACCTTCCATAACACTCATTTTATTTAAGTTTTCAAGTTATTTATGTGTGAAAAGAAACCGACTCTTGTCGGGAGATAGTTTGAACGTATGTTCACTTCCTTGTGGGACGCCTAACCGGGGGGAGGTGGTTGGTGGTTTTGCACTCACGAAACTTCGAGTCACTTCTTAATTTGGGAGAACATTCAGTGTGAAAAGACCCCAGTCCACTCGAGGAATATTCTATTGTAGTGAACAACACATGTCTTTCGCGATGCCGGAGGTGATCGTGGGAGCCTCGTGATTTTGGGCTTGGAAACAAAGTAATCGTTAAGAGGAAGCTTTTGAGGCGAGGTAGAAGAAGGGTGGAAATTTAGATCACTTGTGGGCTACTTCTGACTCACGCGGCTTTGTAGATGATAGAATGGAAATAACTGTCTTTTGAGTAAGTTGGCTCCTCGGAGGATACTTGGGAGTGAGCCCTAGGACCTATACTTTGACTTGGGGCTTGAGTTCAGCGTTGGTGTTCTTCTTAGGCGGGAGACTTCGGGGATTACGGATCCGGATGTTCTGGCAGTGAGAATCTCGTTGTGAACAATTGGTTTGTCCCTGCGGTTTTTCCGACACAATACCACCCATACGGCAATTTGATCAACTTATCAGGCATAAGAGCCAATCCCCGATCGGAAGTTATTATGGAAGCCAGATTCAGGTGGAATGGGAGCTTTAGGAATATCTCCTGTGGTTGTCCCTACAGATGAACTTTGCTGTAAGCGAAGCAAGAAATTGGACACAGGCAAATAAAGCTGAGTCAATTGGTCTTGTACTCATGGCACCAACTACAAGTCAACCAGCAATGCCCATGCGACCGACTCAGTGGTCCCCGCTATACTGATGTTGTGGTACAAATAAAGTAAATTAATATGAAGCAGACATTGTATGAGGTTCGGTGAATCAAAAGTTGTTGGCGATGGCCATCAATGAAAGCATGCGAGGAGACATGGTAAACAATAAGTGTATATACTTATTTGTTTGGCCGAGTTGTCTGTGAAGTGAGTGCATCTAATGACGCGGGGCAGTGAAAGCCGTAAGAAAGCTGTCTCGCTGATGACGCCTAACTCTCACTTGCAGCTCGGTTGTTTGTTTGCAAGGTGTAGGCACCTTGATGCTGTATGTTTGAATATAGACGTGGTCATTTTCAGCAGTTAGGTCCCTTTCCGTCCCCTCCGTTTTTCCTTCTCTCTCTTCCTATATAGGGTTTGCTTTTCATGGTTGTGTGGCAGTTAAGCATTAGTGTGAACCACTGATGGATTGCTGTCTATGATGATGAGTGCATTCGCTTCTCATCTGACTGCCTCATGTTTTCCTCTCTGACAAAGTTACGCTTGAAAGGACCCAGTTTCTAGTCAGCACAGCCCTCTGGATCGATGCAATGCACGAGTTTGACCACCGCGCCAAGGTTGCAGAGTAGGTCATATACGAAATAATAGAGGACCGTCCGCAACCTTCAAATGACGCCGGTGTAGACCTCTTAGTGGATGAAGGATTGACTGATGTTGATTTTGCTGACGTCGGAGCGTTGTTCGGTAGTTTTCAAACGGTTTCGATAATGCTACTTCCTACTTTGCACCCTGCTAAATATTTCAGAATGCGCTTTGCAGCCTTCGTGTTCAAAGTGCTTCTGCGGTACTGCTGTGGTTACGTAGATTCAGTTTTGGATATTGCAGTTATTCAGGTCGCTGCTCGGTTTGTGCACTTGAGAATTTGCATCAGCAGTTGCGAAAATGTAAGGAATGTAATGCAAGCTAGGGTATTATTTACGGATCTAGTATGATGATGTTTCTATCTGAGACTTAAAGATTGCGTCTGTAGAGACAGGGCTGAGCTGCTTTTCGGCTACGAAAGTTGGCTGTCGAGGCTGCGAGACATAAACCATCTTCTTATATATGACCATCAATGTTTGCGTTCGATCGCTTGCATCGGGTAACACCAACAAAGTTAGGGAGTGAGTATTTCGAAGTGACTGACAAGAAAATTTTTTCTCTCACCCCTTAAATTTTCACAGACCCAGATGGTTAAGCACTCTCTGCTACTATTTCGACCGACTGGCGTAAGGTGCGGGGTGAAGAGAGCCGGTCAAGAGAAATAGTCCCTCACCAAAGGGCTTGGCCATTGTAGGTCGGGTCCATCTCTCAGGATAGGGTCGGTGGCTGGAGACTAGGTGAGATGGCGGCTAGTCGGACTTATTGGCGTGAACGTTGTTTGGTCGAGTCGTCTGTGACGTATGTGCATTTAATGGCACGGGGTAAAGGCCGTAGGGAGGCTGCCTCTCTGATGACGCTTTACTTTCACTTATAACTCAATTGTCCGATTACAATTTGCAAAAACCTTAATGGCGAGTGTTTGAATATAGACGCAGCTTTTTTAGTAGTTAGATCCCCTCCCCCTCCTGTTTCTTCTCTCTTTGGTTAGGGCTTGCCTTATTCTTCACGGTTGCATAGCACTTAGGTATAAGTGAAAACCGCTGTTATATTGCTCTCATTCGTTAGGTTTCAAGGCATTCCGGCTTGTGTGCATGGTGCTTCACCCATCTTCAGTTCTGCCGAAGCAATTTAAACGCTTGTAACGGTAGCAATAGTTTTCCTATTGCATCCAAGAATGCCGTGACTGTCTTTACGAAAGAATTCAATGGGACCCCGAAATTTTAGTCAATGTCCAGTCATATCGCGTGTTATCTGTCGACACTACTGGTGGGTCGTGTTTGTTAACGCTCTGACAATGCTTTTGCACATGGCAACTGCCGCGAAAGTGATATGGTGGTTAAAAGAGATGTTTCAGAAATACTTACAGTTGATTGCCTAATGCGCGAGATCAAACAGTCTTAATTGTTCTACACCGTCCAACGGGGCTGTTGGTGATTTAAAGACCACCGTTAAACTAGAAAATAACATGATGAAAATCAGGATGATGGGTCTTTATTCAAAAGTAATTTCACAATTTTTCTCCAACAGGTATGTCTCGTTTATTCAGACCATCATTGTTTCTCGGTTTCTGCGGTGGTAATGCATGGAACAAGACGGCAACATGTTCACTTCATAATCGGCACTTCTCCAATGAATCAAAATGGAATAACTTTGGCACTTCTGATCTACGATGTAAGTTCACTTCGTTTGCTTTTCCATCAACTCACCTTTCAGTTCGTGAAGATCAAGTTCCCAAACAGTCAGATATTCTCATCGTCGGTGGTGGTCTCATTGGTTGGTCAGTTGCATTTTGGATGCGATGGACTACCAAATTTGGTGTCACGGTTGTCGAACGTGATCCAACTTACGCCCGCTCCGCTTCTGTTTTGGGTCTTGGTTCAATCAGACAGCAGTTCTCTGAACCAGAAAACATACAGATGTCCTTATTTGGTAGCGACTTTTTGCGAAATATCAAGGATTATCTGAGTGTCCTTGGTATTGTTTCCGTAAAATGTTCGACGGTCGTAACGATTTGGTTCAGATGATTCTCAATTGGATATCGAGTTTAACCCACAAGGTTGTCTTTTATTAGCCGACGGCGAACAAGCAGGGACGATGGAACAGAATTTTCATTTGCAAACGTATTATCTTATATCGATGGTTTCAGTAATGCATTCTTCTGTTTTAGGGAATTGGGTGCCAAAGTGGAATTACTGAGTAACGGAGCACTGAAATCGCGCTGGCCGTGGCTAAATGTTGAAGATATAGAGTTGGGATGTTACGGTGAGCTGCTCAATGTCCGTCCATTTTGACGACTGTTTGAGTGAGTTTTGATAGATCTAGTGTTTGAAATTGTTGGTTCCCTCGAAGAATTTTAACGAACCAGTTAGAACATGAAAACTGGTATATGCGGGCATTTCGTATTGACTTATCAGTACCAACTTTACAATAACATGGATGGGTTTTTGCTAACAAATAACTAGAGAGGTGGACAATCAATAAGCGGGTTAGGATGGGTCATTAAGTCCAAGGAAGGGCCAAGTTCACGAACAGTTGATTCTGAACAAGAGCTGGTTTGAGTCGATTGGTTGCGACTGCTTCAACAAACCGTAAGAATCTTGGGTTAGAATGACGTAACAGGATTCTGAATACAAAAGATGGATCACAGTAACGTGACCGGTGGTCAGGACGTGCCTAGCGACATAGGAAATTGGCTGTTTACGCGTTTCAGCAACATTACTATTTTCCGGTATCACGGATTTCTGCACCCATTTAGGTCAATGTTCCTTCATTCTGGAGATCAAGCATCTCTCGGTCCCGCCTGTGTAACTTACAAATTGGTAAACACAATGTAAAGTGGCACCGATATGCTGATCTCCTTTGATTGAAGACACTGGTAACTCCTGAGTCCGAGTGGTTGCACGGAGTTCATCTGCATTGAACGTTCACTTAATCGAATTTCTCAATTGCTGTTTTTTGGTGCATGATATAATCGCCCTTAAAAACAACTCTATGTAGGCACTCATTTTCTCTACAGTGACCACCTCTTCGGGTGGTACTTTTTGTCCACTCTGCCTTCCTATGAACCTTCTGGGGCTAACCATTTGATTGTAGGACAGAAGTGATCTGATCCAGTTCTTCCGCAGGGCTTTCGTGCGTACAGATTCGCCTTGCTCCTGTGAACAGAATATTCACTAGCGTTCGTTTATATTGGACCGGTATGAAGCTGCTGAAGTTTAGGTGCTGAGCTGATCACGTGGGCTTCCTATAAACAGTTCTTCTAACCGAGCCATCTTTCCGACGACTTATGAGGCTATCTAGAAATGGTGGGCAGTTGTTGACCCCAAATTCACAAATGACCTTCAGATTCATCATCATGACAGCCATGAGCCTGACCAAAGGTACTGTGGNAGCATTATGATGAAAGACTGATATCTCTGAACATGTACTCCTTAGAGTATCGTCGGTCCAGAGACGACTTTTTAACCCTTTTGATATTGAAGTCTCATGATCATCCGTGCTGATAGATGCTCAACAAGGGAAACAGCACAACATTGAGGGGTCAACCCCAAAACTAGAGGTACAACGTAGCAGAATGGAATGTGGACAGCTTTTTATCACCACGTGTTTGCAAGGTTCCGAATGTTTTACCTGACCACGTTTCTGCTAACTGTAACAATTTTCAAGGCTCGCATTGACCATCATCTACTGCCTTTGTTCGGATAATGCACTCTTTCTCTTGTTTCAGCCCTGCTTCCTACTTCCATCTCCAACCCATTAAACCCGTTGAACCATTGATTTACCTATAATGCACCAGTCAAACAGCATATAGTGTGTATTGATGCTAGGTTCAGTGAAATATTTGAGATTTTGCTTTTTATCATTTTTCTAGAACCTTCCATAACACTCATTTTATTTAAGTTTTCAAGTTATTTATGTGTGAAAAGAAACCGACTCTTGTCGGGAGATAGTTTGAACGTATGTTCACTTCCTTGTGGGACGCCTAACCGGGGGGAGGTGGTTGGTGGTTTTGCACTCACGAAACTTCGAGTCACTTCTTAATTTGGGAGAACATTCAGTGTGAAAAGACCCCAGTCCACTCGAGGAATATTCTATTGTAGTGAACAACACATGTCTTTCGCGATGCCGGAGGTGATCGTGGGAGCCTCGTGATTTTGGGCTTGGAAACAAAGTAATCGTTAAGAGGAAGCTTTTGAGGCGAGGTAGAAGAAGGGTGGAAATTTAGATCACTTGTGGGCTACTTCTGACTCACGCGGCTTTGTAGATGATAGAATGGAAATAACTGTCTTTTGAGTAAGTTGGCTCCTCGGAGGATACTTGGGAGTGAGCCCTAGGACCTATACTTTGACTTGGGGCTTGAGTTCAGCGTTGGTGTTCTTCTTAGGCGGGAGACTTCGGGGATTACGGATCCGGATGTTCTGGCAGTGAGAATCTCGTTGTGAACAATTGGTTTGTCCCTGCGGTTTTTCCGACACAATACCACCCATACGGCAATTTGATCAACTTATCAGGCATAAGAGCCAATCCCCGATCGGAAGTTATTATGGAAGCCAGATTCAGGTGGAATGGGAGCTTTAGGAATATCTCCTGTGGTTGTCCCTACAGATGAACTTTGCTGTAAGCGAAGCAAGAAATTGGACACAGGCAAATAAAGCTGAGTCAATTGGTCTTGTACTCATGGCACCAACTACAAGTCAACCAGCAATGCCCATGCGACCGACTCAGTGGTCCCCGCTATACTGATGTTGTGGTACAAATAAAGTAAATTAATATGAAGCAGACATTGTATGAGGTTCGGTGAATCAAAAGTTGTTGGCGATGGCCATCAATGAAAGCATGCGAGGAGACATGGTAAACAATAAGTGTATATACTTATTTGTTTGGCCGAGTTGTCTGTGAAGTGAGTGCATCTAATGACGCGGGGCAGTGAAAGCCGTAAGAAAGCTGTCTCGCTGATGACGCCTAACTCTCACTTGCAGCTCGGTTGTTTGTTTGCAAGGTGTAGGCACCTTGATGCTGTATGTTTGAATATAGACGTGGTCATTTTCAGCAGTTAGGTCCCTTTCCGTCCCCTCCGTTTTTCCTTCTCTCTCTTCCTATATAGGGTTTGCTTTTCATGGTTGTGTGGCAGTTAAGCATTAGTGTGAACCACTGATGGATTGCTGTCTATGATGATGAGTGCATTCGCTTCTCATCTGACTGCCTCATGTTTTCCTCTCTGACAAAGTTACGCTTGAAAGGACCCAGTTTCTAGTCAGCACAGCCCTCTGGATCGATGCAATGCACGAGTTTGACCACCGCGCCAAGGTTGCAGAGTAGGTCATATACGAAATAATAGAGGACCGTCCGCAACCTTCAAATGACGCCGGTGTAGACCTCTTAGTGGATGAAGGATTGACTGATGTTGATTTTGCTGACGTCGGAGCGTTGTTCGGTAGTTTTCAAACGGTTTCGATAATGCTACTTCCTACTTTGCACCCTGCTAAATATTTCAGAATGCGCTTTGCAGCCTTCGTGTTCAAAGTGCTTCTGCGGTACTGCTGTGGTTACGTAGATTCAGTTTTGGATATTGCAGTTATTCAGGTCGCTGCTCGGTTTGTGCACTTGAGAATTTGCATCAGCAGTTGCGAAAATGTAAGGAATGTAATGCAAGCTAGGGTATTATTTACGGATCTAGTATGATGATGTTTCTATCTGAGACTTAAAGATTGCGTCTGTAGAGACAGGGCTGAGCTGCTTTTCGGCTACGAAAGTTGGCTGTCGAGGCTGCGAGACATAAACCATCTTCTTATATATGACCATCAATGTTTGCGTTCGATCGCTTGCATCGGGTAACACCAACAAAGTTAGGGAGTGAGTATTTCGAAGTGACTGACAAGAAAATTTTTTCTCTCACCCCTTAAATTTTCACAGACCCAGATGGTTAAGCACTCTCTGCTACTATTTCGACCGACTGGCGTAAGGTGCGGGGTGAAGAGAGCCGGTCAAGAGAAATAGTCCCTCACCAAAGGGCTTGGCCATTGTAGGTCGGGTCCATCTCTCAGGATAGGGTCGGTGGCTGGAGACTAGGTGAGATGGCGGCTAGTCGGACTTATTGGCGTGAACGTTGTTTGGTCGAGTCGTCTGTGACGTATGTGCATTTAATGGCACGGGGTAAAGGCCGTAGGGAGGCTGCCTCTCTGATGACGCTTTACTTTCACTTATAACTCAATTGTCCGATTACAATTTGCAAAAACCTTAATGGCGAGTGTTTGAATATAGACGCAGCTTTTTTAGTAGTTAGATCCCCTCCCCCTCCTGTTTCTTCTCTCTTTGGTTAGGGCTTGCCTTATTCTTCACGGTTGCATAGCACTTAGGTATAAGTGAAAACCGCTGTTATATTGCTCTCATTCGTTAGGTTTCAAGGCATTCCGGCTTGTGTGCATGGTGCTTCACCCATCTTCAGTTCTGCCGAAGCAATTTAAACGCTTGTAACGGTAGCAATAGTTTTCCTATTGCATCCAAGAATGCCGTGACTGTCTTTACGAAAGAATTCAATGGGACCCCGAAATTTTAGTCAATGTCCAGTCATATCGCGTGTTATCTGTCGACACTACTGGTGGGTCGTGTTTGTTAACGCTCTGACAATGCTTTTGCACATGGCAACTGCCGCGAAAGTGATATGGTGGTTAAAAGAGATGTTTCAGAAATACTTACAGTTGATTGCCTAATGCGCGAGATCAAACAGTCTTAATTGTTCTACACCGTCCAACGGGGCTGTTGGTGATTTAAAGACCACCGTTAAACTAGAAAATAACATGATGAAAATCAGGATGATGGGTCTTTATTCAAAAGTAATTTCACAATTTTTCTCCAACAGGTATGTCTCGTTTATTCAGACCATCATTGTTTCTCGGTTTCTGCGGTGGTAATGCATGGAACAAGACGGCAACATGTTCACTTCATAATCGGCACTTCTCCAATGAATCAAAATGGAATAACTTTGGCACTTCTGATCTACGATGTAAGTTCACTTCGTTTGCTTTTCCATCAACTCACCTTTCAGTTCGTGAAGATCAAGTTCCCAAACAGTCAGATATTCTCATCGTCGGTGGTGGTCTCATTGGTTGGTCAGTTGCATTTTGGATGCGATGGACTACCAAATTTGGTGTCACGGTTGTCGAACGTGATCCAACTTACGCCCGCTCCGCTTCTGTTTTGGGTCTTGGTTCAATCAGACAGCAGTTCTCTGAACCAGAAAACATACAGATGTCCTTATTTGGTAGCGACTTTTTGCGAAATATCAAGGATTATCTGAGTGTCCTTGGTATTGTTTCCGTAAAATGTTCGACGGTCGTAACGATTTGGTTCAGATGATTCTCAATTGGATATCGAGTTTAACCCACAAGGTTGTCTTTTATTAGCCGACGGCGAACAAGCAGGGACGATGGAACAGAATTTTCATTTGCAAACGTATTATCTTATATCGATGGTTTCAGTAATGCATTCTTCTGTTTTAGGGAATTGGGTGCCAAAGTGGAATTACTGAGTAACGGAGCACTGAAATCGCGCTGGCCGTGGCTAAATGTTGAAGATATAGAGTTGGGATGTTACGGTGAGCTGCTCAATGTCCGTCCATTTTGACGACTGTTTGAGTGAGTTTTGATAGATCTAGTGTTTGAAATTGTTGGTTCCCTCGAAGAATTTTAACGAACCAGTTAGAACATGAAAACTGGTATATGCGGGCATTTCGTATTGACTTATCAGTACCAACTTTACAATAACATGGATGGGTTTTTGCTAACAAATAACTAGAGAGGTGGACAATCAATAAGCGGGTTAGGATGGGTCATTAAGTCCAAGGAAGGGCCAAGTTCACGAACAGTTGATTCTGAACAAGAGCTGGTTTGAGTCGATTGGTTGCGACTGCTTCAACAAACCGTAAGAATCTTGGGTTAGAATGACGTAACAGGATTCTGAATACAAAAGATGGATCACAGTAACGTGACCGGTGGTCAGGACGTGCCTAGCGACATAGGAAATTGGCTGTTTACGCGTTTCAGCAACATTACTATTTTCCGGTATCACGGATTTCTGCACCCATTTAGGTCAATGTTCCTTCATTCTGGAGATCAAGCATCTCTCGGTCCCGCCTGTGTAACTTACAAATTGGTAAACACAATGTAAAGTGGCACCGATATGCTGATCTCCTTTGATTGAAGACACTGGTAACTCCTGAGTCCGAGTGGTTGCACGGAGTTCATCTGCATTGAACGTTCACTTAATCGAATTTCTCAATTGCTGTTTTTTGGTGCATGATATAATCGCCCTTAAAAACAACTCTATGTAGGCACTCATTTTCTCTACAGTGACCACCTCTTCGGGTGGTACTTTTTGTCCACTCTGCCTTCCTATGAACCTTCTGGGGCTAACCATTTGATTGTAGGACAGAAGTGATCTGATCCAGTTCTTCCGCAGGGCTTTCGTGCGTACAGATTCGCCTTGCTCCTGTGAACAGAATATTCACTAGCGTTCGTTTATATTGGACCGGTATGAAGCTGCTGAAGTTTAGGTGCTGAGCTGATCACGTGGGCTTCCTATAAACAGTTCTTCTAACCGAGCCATCTTTCCGACGACTTATGAGGCTATCTAGAAATGGTGGGCAGTTGTTGACCCCAAATTCACAAATGACCTTCAGATTCATCATCATGACAGCCATGAGCCTGACCAAAGGTACTGTGGCTCGGGCCGCCGCTCACCTCAACAGTGATGTGGAATATCCTAGAAGAAAACGTTACTAAGAAGATCAACAAATATTGAACAAGACTAAGCGGTAGAACTAGAAATGGTATGGATACAGGTACGCCGTTGACTGTGACACCGCCATCTCGGATAGCGTCTCTAACCAGAGGTTTGAGTGATCACGAGGACCCCTTCCAGGCAGGCGATGCCTGCGCACTTTGCTCAATGGAGCAGTCAAGGTCTTCATATTTCGTGACCACCTTGTTGCTTGACCACCACGTGGTTTTACCCAACTGTTGGTGGCCTCAGTATATAATGCCCGGTACGGTAAACGCTCAGCTGGCATACGGAGCACGTGACCCAACCATCGCAAGCTGTGCAACGTAATTAGTTAACCAATTGATCGCGCATCCCGAACGTTCCGGAATACGCGCATGCGAACCGCCACATTGCTCACGCGATCAGCCCACTTAATGTGGGCCAAGTGGCAGAGACAACGATGGTCAAACACAGCAAGCCTGTTGATATCTTGCTTGTGAACAGACCACGTTTCCGAACCATACAGCAAAATGGAACGCACACATGCCTTATATACCCTTCCTTTCAGCGACAACCGAACGTCTTTGCGACGTCACAGATGACGCAGTTTGGCAAAGGCAACTCGTGTCTTTGCAATCCTCGCTGATATCTCATCAGAAATGTTACAGGCTGACGAGATAGTGCTACCCAATTATGTGAAACTGTCCACAGTCTCAATCGGATTACCCGCAATAAGGAAAGTAGGGGTGGAAATGCCCCAGTTTTGAAGCAGCAGTTTGCACTTTGAAGGTGCGAAGTGCATTCCATACAGACCAGCTCGGTCACTCACCTTGCTCAGCATGGTCTGCAGATTAGGTTGACAACTATCTAGACGTTGCACCAGGTTACCTATCATCTGTTTAGATCGATTGAAAGTTAATGTGTCATCGACGTTAATGTATCATCACTTCTAATATGACAAGTTATCTACCTCCGTAGCTAGTTTTTGCTCAATTTTAGCATGAAAAAAGATGGGATCCAGTGGACTTCACATGGTCGCTCCTTCTATTTGGCAGTGGGATTGCTCGGGAAAGCGGAAACTGACATTCTCAATACAGAGCAACAAAGCTTCCTTTAATACGTCGGTAGGAAGCAGTAACGAAATGTGACTCATTTCAACGAGCTCACAAATGTAGTCAGTCGTTTCATGCAACGGAACATTTGTGAACAATGGCTGAACATCTACAGAGCACATCAGTTTGCTAGCATGATTGATTCTGTCCAGGTCAATTCAAAATAATCTTTAATGGAGTTTGTCTAAAATTTTTGTTTTACTGGGTTAGGGTAGCGACTAGCCAGCGTGCCAATGCATGGTTAGGGGAGTTTGTCATTGCCGAACTTGGCATAAGTGGCATCCCAGACTTGTGTGTCCTGGATAGGCCCCAAGGTTGGGGTGTTGACGATCCACACGGCTTATACGTTGCTTTGTCAATAATCCACAACTGCAAGAGCAGCCGAAGATGTGGTCGTACGCGGTCCTCTATTTCGGCAACATTGTCCACTCTTTCTCTTCGCCTAATCTCTGTTAGGTCATCCACTATTGATAATATCTTCTGTACACACACATTTTTGTCTAGAATGACGGCCCCATAGCCCTTGTCAGGCTTAAATATAACTGCGTTTTTTTTTACTTAACGATTGCAGTTGTTGCTTCGTGATAGCACACTGGCTGTTAGTTGGAGTCCTGAGAATCCCATAAGCTATATCGGTGAACTTAGTCGTTAACCGACCTAGGTTGTCAGCACTAGTTCGTCGACCAATCAGTTATACCTGGTCATCGTGTGATCCGATTGATCGTATGACTCTCAACACGTTTGTAATTTTCAAGATGCATGTAAACGTATTCTTGCCACTCGGCATCCAGTTCACACATCATACTGTTTATCCCCACCAATGTACGCTGAAAAGATTATCTGTCCTGTGATTTTGGTAGTGTTACCGGCCTTGATGATGTCAGCCTTGAATCACTTTGTTGATTTCATAGGTTGGCACTCTGATTTATTTGTCTGCAATTATACCAAGATTAACATATCCGGCGTTTTTGAGGAATATTTTTAATCTTATTGCGTTTCCTGTCGTCGCTAACACTATGCCTGCATGTGATCCTGTTAGATTTAACAGTTTTGAAGTTAGACTTCTAATAGTCCAGCATATTTCTCAACTGTCTCTCTAAAGCCAGAGATACCGCAGTGGTAATATTGTGACTAGCAACGAAATGGTTGCGGGTCCGGATCCCGTTACCTTACCGTCTTTAGTTCCAATTCGTCACTTGACACTGATTGCTCTATTGTGTGAAGGCTGAAAACTGAACTTACAGCACTGTGTGACCCATGTAACATATTATGATTCAGGTGTTGCCAGGTTTTAACACTCATCTCACTTGCAAAGCGACTTTTCATTTCCAGGTTACGAGAACGAGGGTTGGTTCGATCCATGGTTATTGCTGAAAGCACTGCGTGCCAAGTGCCACATGTTGGGTGTGAATTACGTGGTTGGTGAGGTCGTTGATTTTGAAGCGAGTCAGTACCTCACTGAAATTAGCTTTCCGGACATGCCTAAGCGAGCACCTGTAATCGGTCGGGCTCTCAGAGAAGCTGTGGTGAGTTTATTTACTCCCAATGCATCAGTTTACTTCAATTAGTAAATCGTCGTTTCCTGGCTGTATTTATGAAAGCATCGGGGGTACTGGTCAGCACTCTCGCCATCCTAGCAAATGGCTCTTACTCTGACCTCAGATTGATTCAGGAGAACGCTTATTCTTCAATACTATCTAATTTTAAATGTTCCACTTTCATTTTAGCCTCAGGCACATCCGAGGAGTGCACCTCCGACAACTGGAAGTGATATTTAGATTATCCAAGCCAAAACCGTAGATTCCATGTGAGTAATGTTTGCCAAGGACCCAATCAGGACTTTTCTTATCTACAATAGAGCAAGGCGAGACGATTATGAACAACTTTTAATCGACATCAGCCTACTTTTTCTTAGTCGAATCAATATACATTGAAAACCATTTTCTTCACAACTCTTACATTCAGCTGATATGTTTTCATCATATCTTATCAGTGTCTAGAATTCACCAAACTTTATGCGTGATAAACAACTGCCCCCGTCTAGTTCATTGCTTCCGTTTACCCCCATGTCCTTATGTTTCTTCTGTAAAGATAGCCCTCCCTGACGGGTCCACATCGAACATCACGTTCAACATGGTTGTCAATGCTGCAGGCCCATGGGCTGCTGATTTGACTCGCTTGGCGGAGATCGGTACTACAGAACAGCTCGCCATCCCCCTACCGGTTGAACCACGGTAGGTCTTCCACACCCGTACTCATTTCTCTCGCATTATGTCTCTATGTAAAGAAGGTTTGTTTGTCATATTTGCTATTTTAGGAGGCTTTAGACTGCTGAAATAGCAAACCAGAATGTCGTCGTTTGTTAGGCCTTGTTTGACCGGGTTTGGTTTTCTCACCACACCGCTTGTTTTCCGCACTACTTGACTGAGATGGAAATGGCTGACAGATGATTGGTGTATGACGAGTTCAAGTGACGAACCAGCTCTCTGGGGCATTTTAGCTCCCTCCACCAGGACTCAGTAGACAGTACACTCTATCCTACCATCTCCAGCAACCGACTTTGTGGGTCAGGAAAACCCTAACCTGGGGAATGAACTCCAGCATAAGATGTTTAACATGTCGATAGCTATTCCCATTTACCCATGCCAGGTCATGATACACCAGTCGAACTGGACATGGACAGACTGTCCGGTATTGCAGACACAACCAAGCCACCTACGTTTATATGTTGTGACCGCAAAAGATGCTTGGCCTACGAAGTTGTTTATTGCACGAACTCCCGTACAGGTTATGCTAAAACATAAGACTACGAACACGTGCACTCATCCACACGGCTGACGTGCATTCGTGCACATTGGTTGGCAGTACGTTGTCATTCTCCCCGGTGGCACTTTCCCCATGGTGCGTACCCACTATTCCAATAGTTGCTTCTGGTCCATCGTCTTCTTGGTATTGAGGCTTACCCTTTAGTTCCCCAATGTACGCACTACACTACTCACAAACGAGGCCGTCTGTTGTACAACATAAAGCCTGAACAACGAACTTGACTGTCCTCATCAAATGTCCGCTTCATGACCCCATTGTTGCCTACCGGTTGATACTACCGATGTGTGCAATTGAACTTAGACGTTGGTGATGATTTGCGTTCCCTGCTCTAAGTGACCACGAAACGTGGTCATAGAGTTATGCCGCCCCCACAGTTACCCTATATACGTGATCCTTAGGTTTCAGATAAATGTCTTCTCTTTCAGAGCCGACCTAAATTGGCGAGGACCGCGCTAGCTTTGAAGGTACGAGCCTTTAATTCATTCCCCTTGTCAACTTAATGCAGCTTTCAAGATAGATAAGCTGATCGACAGCTTCCATAACTTCATTATTCACCATTAAATCGAAATGATCATAGCAGCCCTGCCGAAGCACCTTCATCACCGACAATGACAGTTGGTGAAGAAGTAAATAATAGCTTGAAGAATGCTGTTTTGCAGGTGCTATCTTATTCTCATTTGCAATTCAGTTGTTTGTATGTAATTTTTATACACCTTCATCTTGATCGTGGGAGTATAGACGTAGTTTTAAACAAACTGACTCCCAGCTAAGCATCAGCGGCTCACACCTGTGAACTGCTGTCCCTGTAGGTGATGAATCAGAAGGATTTCATTTCCCTATGTTTGGTTTATTTTATTCAAACCTGCCTCCGTGCTTGCTTACCTCAATGTTTTTGAATAGCCAACAACTCTACTCCATTTTATTTATTGTCCTCAATGGTCCGAATTTAGCGTCTGTAGCATTGGCTTATGGACACTTATCAGGTTGCTGTCACATAGAGATGAAATTACGTGAGCTTGCTTATTGTGTGACTGGGTAACACTTCCTGTTCCTTGGATGGAAAGACCCCACTCCTCCTGACCAATTTGAATCGGCAGAGGTCGGAAGGGACGGCATTTTAATTTGTCTCCTGGTGCCCCCTCTTAAACCAGCCAACACTCCGCCGTGACCTAATTTGGAATCATCGAACAAAAGTAGTCGGACTAAGAGTCAAACCGGTACTCTTCGTGTAAAGTGTCCAACTTTTGACGTGATAACCGGTTGTATAAGCATCACTTGAGGCATGGTGATTAACAACACCCACTCAGGAACGGCACCGATCGCGATGGGGCTTCAGCTTGGGAGTAGTTACCGAATGACATTAAATCAATGTAACCTTGGGTTTCGTGCCATTCGTGTAGATCCTGGATACCGTAGAAAACCTGCTGTATAGAATCTAACAGATTATTCTATTATCAAACACAGTTCACTACATGTTCAACACTTGTTGTCGTCACAACCCGCATTCAATTCTTTCTCTTTTTAAATCCCACAGTTTGCGACACGTATACGTTGTAAGACCCAAACGGGCAGTTCTTTCGTCCCAAGGTCGTCGACCGCCTGAGCCAACCGTAGAACCGGAGCCACTGCAATCGCCTGGCTTAGACACACCATTTATTGTAGACCCGAAACGATTGTTTGTGGAACGTCGAGGTCTTTCAGGCGAATTCATTGTCTACTCAGATGATCCGCAATGGGACTCTGTGTTGGTTACGGTAGGTAATTTATTTCTGCTCATAGCTTGAGGTTATAAACAGAATCTCTCCTTCTTGCATTGCTGTTCGGGTTCGTGGAAGTTCCACCAATTCATCGTTCAACTAGGAGTCGGAGATTCTAGGGTGATATCACGGGAGGTTTTTGGATTTTTAGTGATTGTTTTCAGCATAATTGCCATTCAGATAGACCGGTTACATCATTTGTGGCCGGACAGATTTGTCTGCCCATCAAATGCAACCTACAGAACAGGAGGTTATAAAGCGGAAAGCATGACGACCTACTGTAAAGGGATTGGATTGGACAGACACATCGATACGAAGTCAACTATTGATTCGCAGAAGGCTACGGCCAATCTGTCGAAAACGCGAACAGACTGGTATGTCAGCGCGGGGACCAATCAGCATGGCACGCTGCTACAGCATCGGACTTTATTATAACGAGCACTGGAGTAAAACAAGTGCGTCACTTGTTTGAACAAACGAGCTACAAGCGGAGTCGAGCCGACCAATGAGAAAGCGTCGGCGCCAATTGTAATTCTTTATTTTACTGATGCGTCTAGTCCATAAAATAATCAATAGAGAGTCAATAAACTGAGATTTGCTTTGTGCCACGAAGACTGACTTTTGATTTCGTTCCGGAGGGTAGCGATTCTCAACACCTACAACCAGGTTATGCACAGCCATGGCAACCGACACACAAACAACCAACGATCGCACATCACTTAGAGAGCCACCATCAGGTGGATTCCGATTAGGTATTCCCGATTGGTTACGCAACTTATATGCCCCTTCTCGCTGCATTAGACTGCTTTGTTCCATTGACACCAAACTGTGTCCAGTGGGAATCGCGCACTGATTTGACTGCCATGCAACAGTATTTGTGATCAATTAGCGAATGCCACAGTTGTACGTTTACCTTGTATCTTCAATTTCCCAATTGATCCACGCCTTCCGCTTTAGACTTTTGTTCTACGGTACGCACTTAACAATGTGTAGATAGATTTGCCCGACCGCCAATCGTGAATGAGAGCTTCATGTTTGCTTCACCCAGATTTACCTCGTGGAAATGTTGGCTTACATTTCTGAAATGTTATTCGGTGAACACTGGTTTAATCAGTCTCAAAAACCTTTTCTCCTCCACATACTTGCATGTGCCATTTTTAAAAAATTCTCTTAGGCACTACAATTTATTAAAGTCTCTACATCCGTCATACAATAAACAATCTTTTCGAGTAAAATGTCGTTTTAAGTGTGTGTTTTCACGCTTCACCATCATCGATCTGTTGTCGAAGTCCTTTTCCGTTATACGGAGTCTAGTTTTCGTGGCAGCTGATGTTTTCATCCAATAATGTGTTCACATTTTCTGGACTTCTCAGCGATGAACCTACCTTCAAATATCTCAGCTTCTGAATGTCAGTCAACCTTTGGTGCATCCACTAACTGATTTTTTTGCCCTTCTGTGCCAGCGAAGTGGTGCCAGATAGTCCGAAAATATGCTTGATCAGGCGTGGAAGTCCACAATTTTGTTCGCGGCCCAGTATGTCAGAACATAATTTTCAAAGCTGTCATCGAACACTTCCCTGACTAGTGGACCTTAATCCGACTGTCACATTAGTGCTTCTGCGGACCACAAGTGTACCTTGGATCCGTATTTATTAGGTAGTCAGTTCTTTCGAAACCACCACTTTAGATAATCCGGAAAACCAAAGAAGTTAAGGCAACTTCGTAGGAAAACTACAGTGCCTTTTCGACTAAATCTCACCAGACTGTTGCATTTATAAGGTTCCCAAATGGTATATATCATATACGCAGCTCGGTACAGATTCACATTCGCGTTATCATCTGATTCTGTTATGTTTATGAAAATCAACTGAACGTTATTTTACTCTGTACCGGTTGAGTGGGTCAGTGAATAGCATACATTCCCTGGTTGCTTTCGCCTCAGAGCTGGATTCAGATTCCTTGAGTGGTCTCACTTGAGTAGGCGGAATGACGAACGTTTGAAACGGTCTGTTTATCGTAAGAATAAATGGCCATACCAGTACGGGAATTTCTAATGTTTCATTAGCTTAAACTATGTACTAAACTCGGTCAAATGAAAGGTCGGACTATAAAAGTTTGCTCGGTAGATGTTTTGGATCACTGGTTACTTTAGCTGTAATTCGTTTGTTTTCAAAAGAGTTCTCGTCAGTACACCTTTTTTTCAACCTTTTGGACGACTGCACGTCGGTGGTCTGTTTTATTCTTAGTAGGACTCCTTCAAGGTTCTTTTCAAACTTGGAAACGTGACCTAGTGACTGATTTTGGATCGGAATGAGAATTAAAGCCTTTTGTAGAGATTGCTTGATTCCTATCGTTTTTCACTCGACTTTATTCTTTTCACGTCTATAATTCCATTTGTGTCTTCCCCATATCCTATGCATAACAACTCAGGCTCCCCAACAGAGTTGCAATTTCAACGCGGATTACACCTTGTTCAAAGAAAGCCTCGGCCAACAATTAGCGCACCGCATACCGACTCTGGCATCAGTTGATGTGAGTCCGATTGTACCTGTTGGTACTCGTTTCCCTTCCGTCACGTGAATTTTGTCGACGCTATCCATGTTTAGTCCTAATCACACGCAATCCAATAAGAATTTTGTCAGGATACAGACTTTATTTACCAGGTTATCACTTAGCACTCTAAGCGAATACTCATAGATGGGTTAAAAAAATCTAAATTAACGGTCTACCTGTTACTGCAGCTCAGTTGTTGCACTAACGATCCACTGATGAACACCCACCTGAGCACGGCACTTCGTTTTGGCAGCATGTAAACGCATTGTGAGTCGTCTCTGTCGCTTAGGTTGGAATAGGATGATTTTTTTAGAAAGCGTGCTCCAGATTATGCAAGTAAGTGTTTTTTACTTAGTTAAGATCGATTTTTTCTCCATGAAGACAACGAAGGAAATCAGGGAGAACCGATGTCATGTGTGCGCATGTTCGTCCACAGAATGACTCAACCATTTGGCCAGTTTGTGGATATGCGTAATCAGGACGTGTGTTCTGGGAAACCGTAATGTGTTTGGGAAAAGGGAAATGGATTTGTTCAGATAAGATAAGATAATTTGGTAAACAGTAATGTTTCGGTTACTAGCAATTGAAAAATACCTACAGCTTTCGCATTCCTGTAGACTTTTCAGCGAGCCCGATTTGAAATAATGCATCACACTCGTGTTTCGCTGTTGTCAGGGTTCACCATCAGTACCATGGCCCTAAACCAATTTCAGGTCGTAGCGATGGGCTCTAAGAGGAATGAGGCTCTCAGTTTACTGCTTCTTTGCAAAAGAACTGACTGCGAAAGCTGCGATCACTTGTGAGTAAAGTTCAACTTGTATTTAGACAAAGATCTGAAGAGCTTTAGCAAGAAGACGAATGAGACGGAATGCAACAATGTACTTGTGTTTGTGTTAGACAACTAGGGTGAGACTTCCGATTTTGAAACAAGGTTTACTGATGTGAGCTGACCAATTTTTATTGGGGAAGGGCGCAATGCCAATGTCTTTGATCTTGGATAAGCTTGGCACGGTTTTCAAACGCGTTCGTAATAAAGACTGTGTTCTAACCCTTGACTCAGTACGCTGGTTCGTCCACAGCATAATAAGACGATTGACAGGAAATCGGCTTCTTCTTAATATAATCAACACGGTAAATCCTGGTCCCGAAAATACGTGGCAGTCCTCGTTAATTGCGCCCAAGACAAACCAAAAGACGTGCAAAAAGCAACTTTGTTCGGTCCCGAAAACGTGTGCAACAAGAAGAAAAATTGCATGGTATTCATAGGGTGCATAATGACCTACCGACATTCTCGAATCAGAAAACCGAAGGACAGACATCAAAAAAGTAGTTGAGGTCACTAAGCCGCCAATGAGCGTAGCGGAATAAAGGCCAGACAGGTAAAAAACTAGTGGAGGTCACCCCTCGAATGTTCACGACATTTCCGCTTATTATGATTAGATAGGATCGTCTTCTCGAGGAAGGAGGTGGTTTTTGACGGGAAAAAATGGGTCCCTCTATCACCTCCCCTTGATGACTGTTGGGTTCAATCATAAGACTGCTTTCGAGGATCGGCTTGAACGGGCTTGACCGGATTGCCGCATCTGTTTGCCCGTCGTTTTCACCTCACGGGATACTTGGGCTCAGCGTCCTGGGACCGTGACGTTGGTTCTGGTAGGGCGTTATTTCCTCTTCAAGTCGAATGCGTCCAGTATTGGTGTGAACCACTGATGTATTGCTGTCTATGATTATGATGGAGAATCACCAAGGTATACGGTGACAGAAATAAGCAAAATCCGAAATACAGGCGTAATCGCTCGCAAAGCAATCGATCACCGAAGTTTAGATTACACGGGGAACAAAAGACTCAAACCAGAAATGGAATTGACCGATTGGTTTTTTGAATACCAAAAGTAAAAGGATGCATATTCCTCATCTATCGTTTCCAGTGAAAGCGAGTGACATCATCTAAGTAATGAAACACCAACTTCTATGCAAGCAATCGTTAGATTTCAAAATTGCCTGCACATCCTCTCTGAGTAACACGGGCGCATCCGCAGCTTATATGGAGAATGGACCAGTTCGCCCACAAACCGAAATGAATAACAAATTCAAATCAAATGAATTTGCACCGTTCGTTCCAGAAAAAGGTCAAGTACTAAAGTAACACAGATGTCAGGGAGGCAGCCTTGCAAGGAACGAAGCACGATTTTGTTATCTTGCGGGGTAAGAGGTGAGAAACTGATGTTGCCGGTAATGAGAATGACTAGGAAGTCGAGATGTTTCAAAAATAGAAGTCCAACTTTGTGATTGATTTGTGAGGTGGGGAAAGAAGGGGTTCGTCACCTCTTGGCTGAAGATAAAGCAGAACAAAAGGGAACCTGTGGGTAAAAGGATACTGATTCGGCTCAGCAGCTGTTCTGTTCATGCAGAACTCCATATAGTGCTTGTTCACCTGCTCCTAACTATAACATCAACTGATCAGCACTTTGAGTAAAGGGTGACTGAATTAGCAGACCAATACAAAGGGAACGAGAGCCACAATACGTTATATCGTAGCGAGAAGGCGTCCAATAAAGCACAACCTTTATGGTCCAAATCGCCAGTCACATGCAACGCGCGCTCTCTCGTTTATGAGTCACAATTCCAACCCGCAACACCCCCCGGTTTCCGCTTACACGTCGTGTGCACTTCTGACCGGTTTACGTGTGTGATCGGCGTCTTCTATCGGGGTTTTTTTCGCTTGCCATTCCTCGTCTGTTTGTCCGATTTCGTTGCGCGATGGCTCGTCCGGCTGCTCGTGCTGTCCGCCATCCACCCAATGTTGGCCTTGACCGTATTCCAACATCGTGTTGAGATGTTCCCCTAAATGTTGGAAAAACCACGCCTCCGATCTGGCTGTCTGTCGTATTTCGCCTGCCCTGCCTCGCCCGTTGGTCCGATCCAGTCGAGCGATGACTCATCCGGTCGCGCACGTTGTTTTTGATTCGATCGCGGCAGGCTTTTGAACGTACCTCCCCGCGTTGAGGTATTCGGCAGAGCGCTCGAAAACTCGCACCTCCGGCCTGACAATCCACCACAATACGTTTGATATGTGGCAGCTAATGAGACATTTAAGCGGGTGAGTATACCAAACCATATTCGCATAATCATCTAATTTGTATGCTATCAATGACACGGGACAGAGCCCCAGCCTTTATCATCAGACCGTTTCGAACGTGAAAAAAAGTGAAACCGTTCAAATAAGCCCCAGCAGTGCTGTAGAGTAACGCAAAGACGTGCATGCAGTTTGCAGAGAGGTTATTTTATCAAGTGTTGATTTTTATGAGGTTGCGCTGATACCAAAGTTATTAACATCGAGGAAAATTTACAAGCTACGAGAAAAAACTAAGTAAAACTGTCCAACGGTAGGTTTCGAGAAATGAGAGAAAATGGACACACTCATGATGTGAACTATTCAGGGGTGTAGATACACGCAGAATAAGCTTTCAAAAGACAAGTCTCAATTGGTAAGTGTAATATATGACAGGGCATTGTTTGAATGTTCATTACTGATATGATTGCAGATTCACTGAAGCTTCATCTTAAATACTTCCTTCCACCTACAAATAGACCAAAACGAAAATAAAAACGTACAATTAGAAATTTTGTCTCTACTACAACGGTTTAAGAGTCACTGTTCGTATGTTTCGCACTTGCTCAGGTTAAAGCTTTTTTCACGTTTTAATCGGCAAACCCAATGACGACTTTGCTGGATCAGCATTCAATCATCGCTCTTTGCGTCTGTCTACTGTCTCACATCACACACACATCTATTGCGGTTAGGACAGGAACGCTTCCGATATTGGGAGCTTAACCGAGTCTTCACTGCTAGCATTAGGTGACAGTCGACTTAGAAAAAGATGAGGATTCGTCGGGAAACCTTCTGGTTTTCCGAAGGCAGTTTATAGAATACTAGCAGCGGTTTTCTCTTCTTGACTTGTTTAAACAGTCATGAGAGCTTATCATTCCGAAGAGCATCTTCGGCCAAGAGAAATTTTGCAGAAGCGGCACGAATGTCCCATAGGTTCAAAGAACGTCATACCAAGAGGCTGGCAGACATGAGTAGCAACTTGAAGAAAGCAGCAAGATATGATGCTTTTAATTTTTACGCGTCGTACCGACACCAGTGGAGAGGTGAGAACTCATGTTGCCCGCTGTTAGCAAGCAATGTTCCCGCTACCTCAGACAGAACGGCAGTGCCAAGTGGCCGTGTGGGAAATACTACAATCAGTGGTAAACTAGCATCCCAGCTCTCAAAATGTCAACGATCTCGCCCTGTTTATCCGGATATGACATGAAGTATGCCGTGACATCTGTCCCAGCAAATAAGAATCCCAATCTGATGCGGCTACCACATGCTAGACAATGATTCTTCTGTTGACCTCAATCAAATAGGTATACATGTTCCTCCTCATGAGTATGTTTTGACAACTGCCTTTGGAGGTGGGAATTTCCCTGGAAAGATCCACGTTCGAATAGCATAAAGGATTCTTTTGGAGTTTTCTCCTATCAAAAGACAAATTCGGTCTACATTTTCGTAGCTTTCGAATCTATTTTACTCAAAAACATGAAAAATCTAGATATTCAAACTGCATAGTGGTTCGAAGAATTTAAAAAACGCAGTTGAATGCGCACCTTACATTAGAATGAGACGGAGATGAAAAGTGTATGTTTCGTCAACCATAGTCAAATTTATATCGTTTTACAGTAACGGAAACACCTCGGATGAAGTTCTCCACTCTGTTGCACAAGCTTTCAGGCTGGCAGAGTGCGAAAACTTCGGCAACTTTCCATTATCTTTTTCCTAGTTGTGCATTCTAGGTAATGCTATGGAACGCATTGACAGTCATACAGGAAGCACACAAGAAAAACTGATGTCAAAGAGGAAACGAAGGGGGGGGTTGTATTTACCAAAATGCTTGTTTATGAAGAAAAGATCAAAGTTGATTCGTAAAGTGATACCAGCCTTCAGTATGACGGCGGAATTACGCGAACGGCTAGGAGAACAACGGACACTAAATCAATGCCATCATTAAGAGTAATCAGCCTATAAAGATTTCAACCAAGAGTGACGTTCGCTCTCATCTTTTTCGAATGACATAACCTATGTAATTTACAAGCACCCGTCGAACCTCGCCACGCCTCCCTGTGGTGACCACCTATCCAGATCATGAAAGGTGGTCATTCTAAGGTTTTACAGTACCGACGGGAACTCATAAATCACCAGTGGTCATTACATTTCTGCTTATTATGTAGGTGTTTTCGAATTACGGTTTCACTGTACTCGAGTCATTTTCTTTTACCGTGCATTTCGATGACATCAGAACAGTCAAATTTGTCCAAACTTAGCAGGAACAAGTAATCCAATCAGTCGATAGGATTAATAGAGTCGAAAAGTATGACAGAGCTATGCTCGAATTGTTCTGCTTACGGTTGATTGTACAGTATAAACACAGTTGAGCATAATGTTGGATGTGAATAATGAACCGTTCTTGGACAAGGTACGGAATAAGGTATCAAAGATAACGTTAAAAAAGCGATATACAGCTTAGATGGGGGCTTTTTATCATTAGATACGACCACTTAACGGATCGAATGCAAGCAAAACAACAAGCGGAGAGCAAAATGACTCGTACGGCCGAAACCTTAAGACACAAAGAAGTGGAGAACAGTGAGGAAAGTAATTATCTATTAAAATGGACGACATGACAGTATATGATTAAAAAGCATTTGTTTCCTGTATAGACTCGTTCAAATAGAAACGATCAAACGAGAATCGTGTTAAGTCGATAGTCTTGTAATGCCCGTACACAATCAGTTCCGAGATTGCACGACCGATCGCAATGGAGTGTTGGCTCCCATGACCACTTGAGCCATTGCAAAAGAACATATTCACGTGATATGGGTGATGACCGATAATCAGATTCTGATCGACCGTATTGTAGTCACATACAGCTGCCCAAGCTGAGGTAACCTTGAAAAAATAAAACAGAAATAATGTGAGCAGTTGATGAGACAATACACCAAGAGGATCAAAACGATCGACACCTGAAATCTGAGTGAGGAGAAGAACAACAGGATGGAATCAATAAGACAGAAACGAAAGCAATATCTGTAGAACTAAAAATAACAAATGTGTTAACTCCTAGAAATCGGAGGTAGCAGCAACTTGGGAGATACACGCACAAGAAATAAAACTAACGTTGGATAATCGCAAACAATAACAGAATGTCTCATCATTATCATCATAGACAGCAATACATCAGTGGTTCACACTGATGCTTGACTGTCACACATCCATGAAGAAGGAAAAAAGTGAACCCTTTGTAGGAAGATAGAGAGAGAAGGAAAGAAGTATATATTCACACATTCAACTTCAAGGTGTATACATTTTACAAACAAATAACAGTCTCAAAGAGTGAGGATGTGCAGTAATTTTAGTGTGGAGCGATAAACTGTTGTTGACGGGAGAAATTCGGCTTTGTGTGATGTGCAATTTGAAATTAACCAAATGCTCGACTACTCATGAAGACTTGTGAGTAGCCTGAATAAAAGGAGTTTTAGACACCGCAGTGTGGAAAAGAGGGGACACGGTTAACAGTAGACGTGACAATAACAATAACATTGACTGTGAGCACACGTAAAGCAGATGCACGAGGGGGTGAACTGAAAAACCAACAAACAGGAAAAGGAAGACATCGAAACTAGGTCAGCTTAAGACGACTAATCACGACTCCTCGGCATAGGCTTGAAAGCCACCATGTTACTTGGCCTGAGAAGTGACATTTGCACTAACCAGGGTGGATAGACTGAACTGCACAATCATATACTGAACCCATTTTTCGTAGACGTTCTTTTTTCACTCTAGAGTTCAAGTAATCACTGACTCTTTCGACAACGTATTCACGACACCAACGTACAACTCGAATAATACCAATGTGATTTGACGCTAACATGTTGGTCTCATTTATTTCAGGGTTCCACCTGAAACGGTGACCGTGCATGTGCTGTCTACTTGTTTTAGTGACCGATAACAAATCAACGTTTTTCTTGAATAGAAGCATAAATTAGAATTTTTCCTTCTCTACCTTGATAACACTGTCTATCGCTGCATGTATTTGAATATGCATCGATGGTATCGTTTTCGTGGACTTCGTAACAAAACATTTACCGTTTTCTTAATCATTCGGTTCTCACTACATCCCTGAGTATTGCTACCTCATACTGACGAATTCAACTACGAAGTGCGAGTGTACTAGATTTTGTCATTTTTTCGTACGTTGCCAATTCATGAAAGAGTTTTCGAAAGTTTGTCGCAAAAAAACAGGATGGAACGACTAAAAACAATGTACACGACCGTTATGTTTGGACAAAATAACAATATTTCAGTGAACACCACCTACACTTGATCGTATCGTTCACGTTCAGATAAGCCTTTCGACTAGCCCATTACAAAAGGAACCACCCATTTTGCTCTTATTAGGACCCACCAGTAGTGCATACCTACTTCCCGGTCGGAATTTGCACTCCGAACGATCTAGGCATGTGTGACTCGCACCAGTAACGCCTGCGATTTGACAAGAGATATGCCCGAATGGTCACATCCAAATGTTCGTCTGATCATTTCGAAAGGGGTATAGACAGAATCGGTCTGTTCAATCTAATCGATAGCCTTGCGATCAGCACCTTTCAGCCGCTACCGTGTTCATTGCACCAACTGAGCATGACTTAAGTGTTTAAAAGAGGTTTGGCGATTTAGATCGTTTTAACTGAATACCATCCACATTTAATCGCAGCTCTTGCATTCAGATAAGCCTTTAGACTAGCCCACTTCGAAATGGTGGTAAGTTAAAAAATCAGAAACACCCAAAGTGTCACTGGAATACCTGACAGATGTACGTTTCTCTGGTTAGGCCGCTTCATCTAAGTAAGCTGAGGATAGGAAGGGTGACAGGATGACCCACGCGGTGCAAATCAAGGTTGGCAGTTATGATGGAGGATACAGTATTGCTGAGGCAAACATCTTATGTTTTGTTCTGAAGAGACTAAATGAGCTCGGTCCAAATCCGCAACCTTGTAACTGTTTACACAAGGTTGTTCAGCTGAAAACATTGCCGTAAGTGTTACATCTTCTGTTGCTAATCACATGCGATTTACACCCCTGTTAGGTCGCATCTGGTTGCTAACTTACAATAGACCCAGTGTTCTAGTTTTTACACACACTTTCGTGTTATATCCAACAGTTGAAACATTGAGTTCCTTTTGTCCAGTTCAGCAAGACGGCAAGAAGACGTACACTGCGAGATGCAACGATTTCGTGTATTCTCATCAGTCGATTACATAAAACATTCGTTTATAGAGGTTAAGTGCATGACGACCTTGTCTCACGAAAAACACTGCTTTGTAAAAATGCAGACGGTTTGGGCTGTGCGAAAGGACCAACGGGTTTTAAGATGCTGGTATGTTGGGGGGTTTTCTAGAGAAACCAAAAACAACTTCCGAAAGATATCAAGACGTAACTTGTGGTCTCATCAGAACACGGTCTACAAGTAATAAAGTTTGTCAGTCTGTTAGAGGAACCCATTTTTTTCGTCCAAAGCCACCTCCTTCCTCGAGAAGACGATCCTATCCAAGTGGCTGGAAGTTCATAACCTACGACAGCCGAATACGGACAGCACTAT
>QNGE01004666.1:44950-57317 GCA_008508345.1 Paragonimus westermani | reverse complement strand
AGGCCACTCTTTCATCGGTGTACGTAACGTACCTTATGCAGGTGATATTCCTGATGTGGATTGGAACTACTGGGTGCTCGGTAGTGTGAAAGGGCGGTCCGGATAGTCTGGATGAAAAGCTGACTGGAAAAAGGGAACACTAGTATCCATACCCTCAAATAAAATGGTAAATTGGATCCCACGATAATTGTAAATCAGGTCTGAACAAATGGTCTCATTGTTTCAAGAACAGCTTCAGAAGTAAACTGGATGTGTTTTGCTTTGACGCCATATCAGCAGAAACTTATGCTTGTCAGATACGCTTTCGATTATTCCCAGGAAGATACCACTGAGATAGAAAGAATGGTTTTGATGAAAGTATTGTCGGGTATGATCACACAGTGTCCAGGCTTGTGCTATGGAAAGAGTGCGAAGTGAAGGACGGATACCGCAGCAACAACATCGTGTTTCTCACATCAATGTGTCAGCCGGTTTCTACAGAGCAATATGGCACACAATTTGGCGAACAGTCGCATGGCTGATCGATACACAACGTACCCATTTTACCGAAGTCTGTGGAGGTGAGAGGGGGGCGGGAAACCGAGTCATCAGTTCTGCTTGCCTGCTGTTGCCCATCTAGATGCTGTAAAAGGGGGAATGGAAGATTTTAAGAAGTTGCACGAAATTATCTCAAGAAAGTAGTATTCAACTGCAGCGATCAAACGTGAGTGATGGCCAACTTGAAAATAAACCAAATCCCCGACTACTCATCAGTAATCTAAAATATCGCCTTGCAGGTTTAATGAGATCAGTGATCTCGACCTGTCTCGGAAATCCCAATCGCGGGGTTATCGACTGGAGTTAACAGGATAGTTACTGTGTCTCCTCTCGAGACGATCGGGCAATCTGATCATTGCTCACAAGCGACAATGGTTGAGCGTTCGGATTTGATAATTCGACGGTGCCTAATGTGAGGTCAATGGCGCAGTGGTTAATCGGCTGCCTCATGATTGGAATGGCCGGAGTTCAAATCCCGGCCGTGGCAAGGATATGCACTACTGACGAGCTCTAATGAAAGCGAAACTCGAGTCTAGTGCTTCTTTTCGAAAGAGGTTGGCTAGAAAGTCTATCTGAATGCGGATGCTGCGATCAAATGTGAGTGACGGTCAAATTGAAAAGAACACTCAGTTGGACAACGCAGTGCAACGGTGTGTAGCATTATGAAAGCCAGGATTCATGAGCTGGATCGACAACGGAGCAACAAAGAACACGAAATTTCCCCCTCAAAATAAAAAACAGAAGAGCAACGCGTCTGATCCCGGTTACCGCTTTAAAATTAAATCAACAGATGAATCACATTGTACCACTCAAAAACGTGTAGCGGGAAAAATACTGGGCACTGATATGGTGCATGTTGATCCGCAAATCTTCTCGAACCAGAAGAATGAAGGGCAGTAAAGTTCATTGAGCCACCAATGAAAACAGCGGAATAGTAGTCAAGCCGATAAAGAAATAGTGAAGGATGCCTCCAGAATGTTCTGGGAGTTTCCGATCTATCTGATTGGACAAAATCGTTGTCTCCTGGAGAGTGGTGTCTTCAGGTAGGAAAAACAGGGTTCCCTGACAGGCAGACCCAAAATGAGAACTTCCGTGGACACATTAGTTTGCACACTTGAAAGATGAAATTAAAAGAAATTCCGGCTAATCTTTAGCTCCTAGTTAAGAGAAGGAGGTATGGCGGCGAGCGCTTGAGAGCGTGTAAAAATTTGTAGGTTTGACTGTGCAATCGTTGTGGCCACGAGCATGCAACAACAAGTGAATAATGAAACAGACGAAGTAGAGTGGAACTGCAAAACCTATTGAGTAACAAGCGGGCTGATAGAGAGTGAAACAAATTCAACGTTATCGCGAATCATTTTCAAGTGTACGGGCTGGGTTGCAGACAGATGGAGGGATGGAACTTTGGTCAGCTTCGATAGATAGGAATGTTGAACATGTAACGTATCACGAAATAATCAAACGGAGTGATACAGTAATATTTTTCAAGTGAATTACGTGATCAACGGTGTGGGCAACTGGGCACGGACAAATGCTTGCGTGGATCGCTACTCGTTTTGGCATGATAGTGATTAAATGCCTCTCCGTTGTGTCCGGGAATCTCACACTGTAGCAATACTTGAATTGACGAATACCGTGAAGAATGGATAAGTAGACTTATAATCTTGACAGACAACAGAAGTGTCAATGACTTGATGGCTTCCAACCACACGCTGCCTGACTGTGGAGTTCAAGTCCTGGGCGCAGAACGAGCTTTTCGTTCTTTTCGTCGTCTTAATATGATTCGTCCATTACGTTTATCACAATACAAATATCAACGGGCCAATGTTAGACCGAATGTCAATTTTAAATAATTGAAAGCTCAGACTGAATTCATGTAGGAACTTACAGAGTGTACAGTAAATTAACGGTTTGCATATTGTATACAATGACAAGAGGACTGTTGTAAATCATTGACTCAATGCGCTGGTTCGTCCACGGTAGAATAAGACGATTGATAGGAAATCGAATTCTCCTCCTTGATATGATTAACACGGCAGATCTCTGACCCGAAAACAATGCGGCTGTCCCCACTAATTGCGCCCAGGACAAACCAGAAGACGGGTGCAAAAAGCAACTTTGTTCTGCTCCAATAACGTGTGCGACAAGGAGGAAATTGTATGGTGTTCATAAGGTGCATAGTGACTTACGAACATTCTCGAACCAGAAAACCGAAGGACAGACATCAAAAAAGTAGGTAAGGTCACTAAGTCACCAACGATCATAGCGGAACAGAGGCCAAACAGGTAAGAAAATAGTGAAGGTCATCTCTCGAATGTTCACGGTATTTCCCCCTATAATGATTGGATAAGATCGTTTTCTCGAGGAAGCAGACGGTTTCGGACGGGAAAAAATGGGTTCCTCCAACAACTACCTAAAGACTTCGCAGTGAACAAAGATCACGGATAGTTGCTTTTCAATTTTCGTGATAATTTTCATATCTATATGGATGACATCCAGAAGTAAAGATGAAATACATCTGTGCCGCCAAAACCTGTATCAGTTTCAGATGGAAAATAGTACTCATAAGATTCAATGATCAATTCAAAAGGAAAACCTTTCCCGAATTTTCCCTGACAGTTGCCTCAAAAGATAATCTAGAAATTAGGGCAACAAATACGCCGAATATTTTCTCACTAAAACTACGAACTCGTTCCAATCTGCTTGTTACCACAATTTCAGTTGTTTACCAGGTTAGTGTTAGCACAACATACAGATAGAAGAGGCAGATTGCGTTGGCTTAGCGTGTTCTGTTATGCACAGCGACTTTGTTGAAAGCGTCTGAACGAGGAACTCTATGCCCGACGCTTCGGAACGACGGCAGGATGTGTTCGCTGCTCATAATAAGTTGATGCCCGCTACGAATAATCCCCAATAGGACCGTCTGTATTGAGTGGAACCACTGCAACGCTAACATTCAGAGAGGAAAGACAGTGTTCACTAAGGCAAACGTGGATACTACATTAGGGGTTTTTAAGCTACCTAACTCAACGCTTGTTTTGTGCACAAGATAATCTAGGACATGAGCGCAAATTCGTCTCAGCGGTAAAAATGATCAGTGATTGCAATGAGTGCATAGCTTTAGAGTGAAGTGAGGCGTTGAACATTGAAACTGAAAAGAAACACCGGAGATAACGTCTCCCGATGGGCGCAAGGCGGACAAATAAATGGGGTAATAGAGCACCAATGCTGCTGAGCACCGACATGATGAGGTATGCAAAATTTAAATGAACGAGAACAAGCAAAAAATAATGTAACAGAAACTCGCTTTGTGTCGAGTGAACCCAGACACACTGCCCGGATGACGACGACTGCTAATAGCTGCTGGCGCATTCTGTGCAACAAACGAGGTGGACGAATCAGATACAGCGTCACCAGCACCAGAATGTTTCTCACGCGAACTATCTGTTGAATCGACTGGCACATCTTCCGGAAGTTTCGAACCATGGACGAAGTCCGATTGGATCGGGTAGATGCGCAAGGTGTGGTCCACAGATAGAGTTACTAGCTCAGTTTGAGAATTGTCTGACAAGTCGGTGACAAGGTAGAATCAATTGAGGAGAATCATGAGTTGATCGGACACCAAGGCCGACGACACAAACATTAAAGTGCGCAAAGAAAGTATGCCATACGTCATAATAAGCATAGGGTAGTAAAACGCTGAACAACGCGGGGAGTGCACGGGGAATAGTACGCACTGTCTGCTCGTTATGATCGGCACGATACTGTGGCAAAAAACAAAGGTCCAGGACTGAATTGGTCCAGTGGGTGTGTGCAATAAGCGAGCTAGTGTGTTCATTACAATCGTCGAAGAAGTTAGGTGGAAGGAGTCAAAGGAAGTATCCGGGAGAGACATATGCCCGCACACACGATTTAAGGTAAGGGGATGAGATTGGGTGACTTTATATAAGAAAGGTGGTGTGATATAACCGTTCAAAGTAATCTTATAATGAGTCGTACGATTAGTATATATCTGGCCAACGAGAACAAGTCAATTTTCACGGTCAACTGGTGACTGCTGGGTTCGTTGTGAAACGAGTTATGGCATCACCATCAATAAGGTTTAAAACAATCTCAAGATGAACAACGACGGTTTAGTGATGTGGCTGTAACTACTGTCCCATTTGCTCAGGGCGCAAAAATGAACCTTAAGGCAAAAACGCTTTGTCCCGATGGGGAGCCTTGTTTTAACAAAACGGGTGTTAACCAAAAGTGTGCCCTTCAAATCATCAAAGCTGATTGGTCGGATAAGGTGCAAGCTGTCGCAAGGACAACACCTAATCAGTCGGACAGACGGAAGAATCGCAAGCAAATTATTCGCAAAGATAGGATTAGGACAGGTACACCCATGCAACAACTTTCACACAAAGATAGTGTCAATAAAACACAGCGTGGGTATATCAACCAACTAATCCAGCACGCTCAGCATGATGTCCTCGGAAGAAAACAGTGAACGTATACTCCTCAAACACATGGAATGGTAACCAGAAAAGTGAACTTGAATCGCTATCGAACAATTCAACAGTGCTCGAAACATTTCCAATTGTTGGACATGGATTCCGCGGTTTTCAGCGTGGACAGCTGTCAATGTTTGTCTACCACAGAATACTAGCATACAAAACGAATTACGTAGTTTGACACAGTGAAAGCCATCAAGGAACATGAGAACTGGTGGTGCTTCCTCAAGTTATCCTAATCTATTCTGCTACCTTAATGTGGTGATCAGGCTTGTGTACTGTATCGATCCAGAGAGCTATGTTGATTAGACCTTTACACCTTACAGATGTAACCTTGTCAGGTAGGCCAAGAGCGAGCAGTCAGGCGAAAAGCAGATGCATTTATGCGGTTGTATGTTGCACTACTGGCCACGCACGAGTGCTCAGGACCTAGAATTACACAGCTGAATCATTGATGTCTTCGGAGTCAGGAAGGATAAAATTAGAAAGGGTACCCCTAAACAAAGAACAATCTAATCGCCCAACGGGTGATGGTGACTGCTGGCAAATCACTCAGCAATATCGCTTAAAAGTCTGATGTCGCTTTGAATACATCTACTGCGTGCGGCGGTACTCAGAGCCAGACATTAGTGTCCTAGTCGTTGCGCCCCCGGATTAGGCAAGCCCCTCCTTGTCAAAAGTGTCGGACTCCTGAGTCATTGGTCCCGGGTGGGGTTCCTCAAGAAAACCCTGTATCCTGTTGTCTAGCAGGTCAAAGAACGAGTATGGGTTTCCTCAAATCAACCCCCTTCAGCATCACAGGCGATAGTGTTTGTATTCACCCATCACGACTTTCTTCCATCACTGTACTCCTCATGTCTTTTGCCTTCCATTTGGTTAGGGCCGTAATTGTTTTCCAATACAACTGGTAAAAATTCGTGCTTTCAATGTCCGCCCTCCTCGACAAGTTAGCCATTACGTTGCTATGACAAGTACTCCCTCAAGTTCAGAGTCCAATGTGTACAGCTTGTCGGAGTAGCGAGTCTATGAGTCTAGGACCGTTATTCACCTGATCTCACCTCTAAACAGCTGTCGATCCAGACACTTGTCTCTTAGGATCTCTAGTGACGCCTAAGCTGAATCTGGTGATCAAACTGGAGTGAGAATTGCATTGGGTTCCACAGTAGAGCAATGTTTGCCCGCCTGGATCCCAGAAAAACAGTCGCTTCAACACATCGGTTGAAGTCTATCCATACAAATCAGGAAAGCGCTGTATATTCACATCAGCATGGGCTCCACTGGACAGCTATTCAAACGCCATCAACGATGCGTTCCGTGAGGCCCTCGTCGATCTTCTGGAAAAGACTAAGCACTCTGATATCAACAGACTAGCCAGCGATCTTACTGCTCAACTGGGTCGCCTGTACCCACAAATGAAGCAGCTTGGTGACCGGAAACAACGCGCTGACAGTGGCGACAGACTACTACAGCTACGCACATCTCTCGATCTCTATATTTCGAGCACCGCATTCCAACACAGGAGGCACTTTCACATGAAGAACTCTATGTGCTTCTTATCCGTAGGCACAGTTCGATCATATAGCAGTTAGTTACAGGTGGCGTCACTCTGGTAAAGATGGTCGTGCTTTAAGAATAACCACCGAGACTCAGATTATGCCGCCGTGCGTGCCCGTTTTGTTTTGTCATTTGCCAAGAAGTTATATACTCGTCAATGCAACATACTCAACTGGCATTCGAGTGACGAATCGATGGTGAACAAATTGCCCGATTCGGGTCAAGCGAAAGAGAATATATGGTATATATTAAAACGTCCAACTCCACTCGAAGAAATTGAGAGCGGATGAATACGGCTGAAAGCTCGTACTGCACAGGTAAAGTGGTTATGACGCTCTAGAGCAACTGGCACTTGATAGTAAGCAAATGCGGTTGGCCGCATGCAAACAACCAATCAGGAAGCATCAAAGAGAGGAAGGACAAATTCACCCATATGGCCAATCGTAAACGATACCTCAATAAGCAGAACTACAGGTTGTTGTAAGGTCTCCGAATAGGACGGTTTGGCTTCAATAAAATGCGATAGACTGTTTAGTCCGATTAACAAAGTATGAGATCAAACATGCCGAACAGCCCAGCATTTGTAAAAAGGCCGACCAATATAAGCCAATCGCGACCACCAAAGGTAAACGGTTACATTCCTATACTTTCTGTCTCCCAAGCAATAAATGCCGGTATCTTCTGTTACAGGTAATAACGTGGAGACAGAACTGTCGAGAGACTTCAGTCCGAAATAATGATAAAAAATGGCTGGTAAATTGTACGACTGAAAAGAATCCTTATTAACGTTACTCCTCCGGGTACCAAATACGTTTTAGACACTGATCGTCACATGAGTCTGTGAATGAATTTAATCGTGATCTACCATGGTGAAAATAGTTGAAAACTAGAATATTTCAAAGTCCTTCGGTTGTTAATCATCGACGGCATCTGAGTGTTCAAAAGCTACCCACTTTCAAGCTAGAACTGCCGTGGACAGTTCGAAGGAATAGATTACACAAGTTATAATTCTGTATAAATCCTGTTACGTTTTTATAACACGTTAATTGACTATGGAGAGTTCACTAAACAGATCTATCCCGCAAAGGTCTTACCACTAATGCGGTACTTCAATGAATGGATGGTAAAAAATCTGTCTCTGTATTGGTTCTTAGCGGGAGAAGAGAACTCAGGCTCTCAAAGTTCATGCGCTACGAAGATTAACTTAGATGCAATTCACTTTCACACACAAACACTCACCGCTCGTACTGTTATCTGAACCGTTAGCAGAAGTGAATTCCATTTCCGGTTTGAAACACTCCTCCGTTTCTTCCGCAGAGTTCAGCTGCATACTCTCATGATAGCTTGTAACACAGGTCCTCCACGCGACGTCCATCACTACGGGGTCAGACGGTAATGGATGATCTGAAACAGACTGCGATCCATCGAATCGCCACAAGCGCGGAGCAGTATTCTGAAAATTGTGTGCATTCCATACACCCAGACCATGCTTCGGCCAACCGACCTTGTCTGGGAGGGTGAGAATTTGATTTCCTGATGGCTAAATCATTCAAAATCGGAAAGAACATCAGCGCAATGACAAATTATCTATCAGATAACCTTGACCATGAAAACTAATACCAGTGGGTTGGGAGAAGCACTAGTAAGACTACCCAGAACAGATCTATTGTAAGACTACACATTCAAAATGCAACACTGCTATCCAGGAAATGTGAGATTGATCGTGCATGGAAAACAAGTCACATTGACAATCACATTCGCAGTTTTTCATTCGAACAAGTGTACGTGTGACTTCCAACGTACCATATTAGACCAGTATCGTTTAAGCTTAGGTATATCAGTTCGATACGGATTTCGCAACAATCCAGCACACGGAGCATGCCTGACTTTCCGAATTTGTAACGTACAATGAACACAGTCCTTCAGTGCTTCCGGGTTCAGTGGTGACGCTAAGCCGTAAGCTATCGTTGTGTTGAACAAGTTCACACCACTTAGCCAAACCTCCCATTAGGCAAACTGTTCGAAGTGATTTCAACTAGAGGTGTGCCAGGCAAATAAACACCTTCTCTGAATGACAGAAATATTTAGCTTCAACATTGGGTTAGATCAATAAGGCGACACAGCTGCACTTTCTGAATGTTGGTGAACACAGTGGAAATGTTCAAATGTGGAGAACCAGACTTTAAAGCTGGCTGTGTATACTTACCACAGTTAACCACCTGAATACATTTATGTGCGAAGTATGAACAGAGTGACTTTTAGGATTCAGTCAGTAGAGAAGGCGTACATACAAGATTGACGGCACAGGAAATGGTCTGGGTAAGCTGATACTGTCTAGCCGGCTAGGGCCTGCCATGAAAAAGGGCTTGAGAACCGCACTGGATTTGCCACCCCACCATGCCCGTGTAATTGTTCCTTACTCGCGATCGCTCAAGTAACCCTCACTAAATGCCTATCCGGCTTCTATTAGATCGTTTTCACACCAGCTTCCGTCACCTATGCTACTCCTAGCCTGATGAAACCCCATATCCGGAGAACTTCATAGACAACTGAACAAAAAGTGAACAGCGTCCTAAAAGGACCACGTCTCTGTTGTAGAACGACCTGAACTCCTGTACCAGTCGGTAGTAGAGTCCTAATCGTGAAATACCTGACTACTGTGAACGGACGAAATTGAGGAAAGAGTGCTAGCAGAAGCCTTTGTGTGGCTCAGATCGATGACCGGGTGAATCAGAAAAAATAACCCACTGTTTTTAGTTTATCCGACAACGGATCACGGTTCTCACTACTATGGGAAGGTGCACATTATCGGTGAATCCGTAACTTTTGAATTTCCGCACGTACTCTTTCATCTTCTTGTGACGAAATCCGTGCACATCATTCTAACGTCCAAACTCCAATTGATTGTCAAATTACGATCTTGAAGGGTGAACAAGAAAAGTTCACCCGAATTGTGTTGATCCCCGTGAAAGGTCAGTTTAGTAACTTAGTGATACTCAAGAGAGGTCACACAGTTGACCGAAACAGCAGCAGAGTCCTTGGATAAGCTTGATAAGAAGACTTTCATATGAACTAATCAGGCGGAATGTTTATCGGTCACCAATAAACGTGTGTACGAATTGCGACAGCTCACCGGTGTGTAACTCACTGAAGAGTTCATGATCAAGTTGCGACTGTCCTGCTTTTCGGTGCACTGATAAGCATTATACACTGGAGTGTTTTGTGATCGATTCCGTCTGACGGGTTCTTACTATTACTCAAAACATTTGAAGGATTATTCGAATCAGCTACCAGTTGATGATCGTGCTGAGTTTCTCACATTATCGACAACGTCGGTCGTTTAAGAGGAACGAAGCGAAATCAAAACAAACAGCTACATTGTACAGTCTGTAAAGCAGCTACCTCATATTCTCAACTAACTGACAGTAAGGTCACAAAATATCCACAATATATACATCACAGATACTTGCAGGAGTGTCATTCTCAACTCACAAAAATCCGACTACGAATTCTGGCGAACGCTCAACCGATCGAAATCAGATTGCATAACTCTAAACTGTGTTCCCACAATGAGCCTATTCAACTCCTCAATTACCGTGGCCACGACTTTCTTAGTGCTCATTCAGCTTCAGAGAAACGCTCATCTTGTCCATATGATATGATCATCATTCGACATCCTGATTAATCTCGACCAATGTTGAGGACTTTAGTGATGAAACAAAATGACAGTAGTTATATCATACAGCTTGTGGTTCATTTCAAGGTTTTTGTCGAACTGTCCCACAGGATGTTTCGATGAAAATTTTGTAGCTGAGTTGATATGATGAAGTATCAGAAGGAATCTTTATCAAATTACAACGTTGGCCAAACGAAGTGGGAGCCCAGTTGCACCCAGACAAGTGTGGTGAACCGGTAAACAGACACAAAGATGACATGAGAGGTAGATAGGGTATATCGATTTCGGGAAGACAGTGAGGGCGAACTAACAGAATTAGGAGCAGATTGCTGCACTCTACAAATGACGGCTTAGGGAGGATGCAGTGATTTGAGGTTAGCAACTCACATGACAGGTATGTGTGGATTATGGGTAACCGGTTGAAGAGAACCGTGCTGACTTACCAAACTGGAATCCAATATTGCTAATACTGCTTACCAAAAGAGACGACTCATTAAAGACGCACGACATACGCGTGTTTGTCACGTAGAAACTATGCGGGACAAGGTCGAAGACAATCTTCTTTGATCATGGAAATGTGATACAAAACGACTCACTGCGTAGAAAACTCGTACGAATCGCACATCGGTGGGACCAATCTGTTGTTGTGGACAGTTTGGCTGTTTTGTGTGCCACACAGCCAGCATACCTTCATCAGTCACCGTGACCAATTCGTGATCTACAATGGGTGACCAGTCAAAATCGAGGACGGTAGGCGGGGTTTGCGTTTTGGACAGCGCACACCTGTCCATCAGATACGGTTCAGAGATGTTCCCCTAGAATGAAACCACAAGATATGCAGGGAATTGGTCATCCGTCAGCTATACCCCGATTATACCAGTGTGATTGCAACTGAGTGTGCACTGCTGAGAGAGAGAGAGAGGATTTGTGGGATGCCTCAGCTAAAGATGCCAGACGCTATACAGTGTTAGAATGTGCAGGAACAATTTTTGTGCTTTAGAAACAAACAGCGACCATTTCGAGTAGTGGGCGATCACGTAGGGCAAAGCCAGTCAAACACGCTGAAGAACTCAGGCTCCGGTCAGCTCAGTTTATGCTGACAGTCTGTGAACCACATTCGTGACCGAAGACGCTGTATGCTCAAGCGTAGGTCTTGGAAATTCAAACCTATAGAACTCCATGCACTGATACCATCAACTGGTTTGACGTTGAGACTTCTGTAACCTAAATAATAAACTTAGTTAATAAAACTATCAAACAAAGCTAGCATATCCACCACCAATCCAAATGACCTCAAATCGAAAACTAGGAAGTTACGGACAGCTAATGAAAACTGTCCAACATGCACCATCCGACAGTTGATAGCCCCAAACGATCCAAACGAAGGAATTGTTTATCAATGAAGATTGTGCTCAACAGTCAGACTAAGCTCTGTGCTGGACAAACTTAGAGTCTTCAAAAACGAAGACCAAAAGAAACTCTCGGAACAGTGATGCCATTTCAGAGTTTCAACTCTTTGTTGAATTCGCCAAGACATTCAGTGATTGTGGAATTAATAACTGGAGCAGAAATAACACTTCTTGCGTCACGCTAGAAGATAACACAAGCTGAGAATTACTCACAAGTAAATAGACCAGAATGTAACATTTCCATTCTGGCGAATGAAAGGTCAATGGCGCGGCCATCTACAACGTTGCCCCATGCTAACAGACACCAAGCAACCAGCATAAAAGGAACACAGGCCACTGAACAGCGAGTCGCCAGTCTGGAGCGTCTGATCCAGAGAGACGGGCTGGAAAGTCAGCCTCAATTCGAAAGCGAAGATCAAAATGCGAGTAGTGCTCAATATACAACAACCAAATCAATGACCACCAATGGATAAAAGGGAAACATCATCATCATAGACAGCAATACATCAGTGGTTCACACTAATGCTTAACTGCCACACAATCATGAAGAAAAGCTAACCCGGTATAGGAAAAGAGAAGGAAAAAAGAAGGGGACGGGAAGGGACCTAACTACTGAAAATAACTACGTCCATATTCAAACATTCAGTATCAAGGTGCCTACACCTTGCAAACAACACAACCGAGCTGCAAGTGAG
>QNGE01004666.1:7484-43684 GCA_008508345.1 Paragonimus westermani | reverse complement strand
CAGTCCTGAATGGAACCCCGCCACCTATAACTAACAGCTATGTGGTCTATCTGAGACCAGGTCTGACTCAGAGAGGGAGGGCGCCAAGTATAGCAATGACGTGCACGATGCCTAAAACTAGTGCTGGCTAAAAACAGCCTATGTTCGGCGCACAGCTGCAACAGTCGCCCGCCATTGTCCGAGCGATGTGATGCTATCCCAAACCTGCCACCTAAACGAGATTCGGCCTCACCAAGGCGGCCGACCTGGGCGTTCATATCTCCGGCCAGAACGACTATATCAGAACCACGTGTCGACCAGAGGAGAGCGGCCAGATCCGAATGAAAGACGTCCTTGACGCCGACGTCACTACAGTCAGTTGGAGCATAAGCAGATACAACGAAAAGATTTCTGACGGTATCGCGTCTAGAACTGACCCTAACAGAGCCTGCCAAGCGGACGGCACAAAGTCTACTATTAACAAGAATCCAATCCATCGATGCGGCTGCGGCCGTCGTGCTCAGTACTATAACTACTCCCGCTTGACCGGTAACCGCGGCCGGAGAGTCACCTGAGCTGCATAACCAGTATCGGGTAGAAAGTGCAGGTGCTGTTAATTCCATACGTTGACTACTGTCGTGGATTCTAGTCTATGAGATACAACAAACATCAATATGTAGCGAGTCCAACGTTCGTGCGAGAGCAGCCTGTTGACCTATCTATTTTAGAGTACGAACGTTGAAGGCACCTATATTAATTTGCGTTCTAGGTCGAAGCACAGGACGAGGGAGGTCTGAGACTGAGTGGCGAGAGCTGGGACTTATTGGCACAGTGGTACTACGATTAATTGTATCCGTTGTGGGACCTGCAGAGAAGTTATCAGAATTGGGAATCGGGAGCGGCCTGAGAGCTAAATTTGCTAGAACAGTGGGGGGGGGTCAGCAGTAGCATGTTTTCGCCTATCCACTCTGCTGTATGCAGCAGATAGGGCGACCAGGTTTATACTGCGAGACGGCCGGTGCAGTATGGAATTGTTTGTGTTGTGAGTATTCATGGTTGTGTGTGGGCTGAGATACTGCCAGGACGCCCAGACCTAGAGAGGAGAACGATCAGGGTTCTCAACCAAAGCCTTTGGCTCCATAGCCTGTACCGCAAGGCAGCGGGTGGGTGGCGGTGTACCAGAAATAGTACGTTTTTCAGGAAGAGATGCCATCCATCTTCAAACCCCAACCTGGAGGACCAGGAGAATGCGGTTTGTCAGACCTCTACCTGTTGGACTGCCTGGTATGAGTAATTCTGTCCAGTTTAGTCCAAAAGGTCATCGAGATGCGCAAGCCGTCACACCACGTCAAGGTCTCACCGTGGCGGGATGCAACCAACAAGTAGGAATAATCCATTTAAAATCTGAACACTATGAACGTTCTTATGGGAGCCATTTGAAACATGCGCTGAAGTGAACCGAAAACCGGATAGTTATCGAAACGTATCAATGCATTTCAAATAGACAGTATGAACACGGTTAGCGGCATCCGGTTCCGATTAGCCTGCCAGGGAGACCGAAGCCAAAGGAGGTTTGCGCGGAGCCACCCGTAGTTCCACACATACACCAGGTATCCAACGTAAATCCGAAGGAAGAAGACCAGGGAAAAGTGACTGCGTCCAGCTGGCTTATGCTGGTTAGCAAGTTGAGCGGCTGGCCCGAAACCAAAATCGTCATCTTTCGGAAAATAAACAGAGACTCTAATAGTATGATCTCAAGTGGGAATGAAAATGTTGAAAATTAACGTGAAAAGCAGTTCAGTTTAAGAGTATATGTTAGTGTATTGTAGAGGAGGGAAGTAGGAAAAACAAAAATCAAGATTGGACTGGAAGAAAACAGACAAAACATTCACCAAACTGTACACCAACAAAGCTGAAGAAAACGAGAGATAGAAGGCCACAGTCATCCAGGTTTCTGAAAAAAGAGAAGCGGGTGAGTTCCACGCGACGGCAGCTGTTGATTAGTGTAAGGGAAAAAGGATATGGCAGATATAATCTCCATGACCCCGATGTACTCCTTGTCACTTGGTTGATGGTGTATTATGGGTACGCTGGTGACCTACTAATCCTAAACGACCAGCGCACTCGCGGCCTTACACATCGTAACGCCATATGGTTACGTCACCGCGACTTGTGACACCGATGGATCCTTTGCGTACCGCGCGCTTCCGTTCAACTCCGCGCAATAGTTACTCACTGCAGGTGCGTCCGTCCGTCAGGGTCCTATTTCTCCAGAACGTCTGATTCAACACGGAGCCCTCCAGAGAACTAAAACCATTACCAACCCAAAAGACTTCCAGGAATAACACCCTATTTGACGCACTTTTTAATGAACAGGACTTCCATTACCTCTTCTCATCCGCCCGTACAGCAGCCGCTTTGGAATACGACCATCGCCGATCGGACAGACGTAACCTGGCCATCCATGTCCGCTCGCCGCATTACTACAGTGTTCATAGCCATGTCCGACTCCGAATATCCCAGATGTGTCTTACTTATTGCAGGTGAAAATAACCCAGACAGCGCAAAATTTGCTGATACAACGTCTAAGTTTCACTACTGCATAGCAGCATCGACAGAACCATTAAGCGGTAGGCAGAAATTGGTGATCATCTTTAGGCTGCGGTTCTTCCAGAAACGTATCCCAAGAAGTAATTCGCGGTCTGCAGATAAATTTCTCGAGAAACCGCCGCCCAGGTAACAGAAATGTGCGCACCTGTCGATAAAATCTTCATTGATGTGAATGTCCGGCGCAGATGCAAGAAAACCACTTCAGCCCGGAGAATGCTGGAAGAAAGAAAAGGCCTCATCTCCGTTGATATCCAGTGCGAACCTGGATGCCGCGGTCGCGAAAGCCCAGACCAGTTGTTGAAGTTCGTCTTCACTGTGCACAAGCAGTACGCTGTCATCTGTGAACAGAAGCACGCGCACCGTCAAGGCATGTAGCCGGTTTGGAACGTCGGAACGTCGAATATTCAGTAGGCGTCCATCCCGTCCAGTACTCAACCTCAACGCCGTCCTCCCTACAGTCCTGAGAAGTAACCGTTAGCATGGCAGTCAAATAGGGCCTAAATAGGACTGGGGCTAGAACACAACTCTGATCCACGACACTGACAACGTCAAAATCATCAGAGGTAGAACCGCACAATTGTATCTTTACCTTCACCCCCACGAGCAAAATTTTAAACAAACTGAAGAATTTACCTGAGCACCCAAACTTACTAAGCACCGTCCACAACGTCTCGAGGCTCACGGAATTAAACGCCTTAGTGAAGTCCACGAGGAAGGCATACAGGGGCTGGTTGCGTTCCGGGCACTTTTCCTGAAGTTGTCGAGCAGCAAACATCAAGTCGACCGTCCTGCAACTCGTCCGGAATCCACACTGCTTCTTAGGAACACTGGCCTCAAAAGCATCCACATCCAGATAGTTCAGACGGATTTCTGCAAGCACCTTGCCTACGAAGCTCAGTAGACTGATACCTTGATAATTATCGGGGCACTGTTCGCCACCCTTAAAAATAAACAAAGGTACTATCACAGCATCCTTGAAATCTTGTGGTATTTCGTTCTGCTCCCAGCTGGAGCAAAGCACGCTCTAGTGCCGGTCCACCAAGATTTCACCTGGTAATTCATTCTCACCTGCAGCTTTCCTGATGCGCAGTTGTTCATTCGCTCTGTCTCACTCTGTCAAATCCTGAGCAAGCGCAAATGAAGATAAGGTGGCCTGCTGCGGTGGGCTCTTCACAGTCACCTAGTCAATGATAGCAGGACCGCTTAATAGGCTACTAAAGAGTTTGCACCAGATTTTCACTGTCCTCCTGCTTGGCGCACAAACAGCCGGTGACCACGTAAACCAGTGCTTTGGTAGACTGGAGCGAATTGCAGAACTCCCTGTGCTGTGTGATCGGCGTAGCCCTGCATCCACCCACCTTGCTTCCTCCAGAAATCGTCCTTCATTTAGCGAACACGTTCGGCCAGTTAACAGCGAGCACTCAGGAATGTTGCTCTCTTTTCATTGTCCGGGTCCATTGTGGAAGAGGCGAACGCTGCATTTTCTCGTACCAAGCTGAAAATAGTCAAGTTGTTGTCGTCGGACCAGTCTGGACGTTTCTGATATTCGACACCGATCGTCATGGTAGCTGCTGCCGTGATCTGCTCTTTGACGAATTGTTACATACCTTCAGGGGTAGTGGATACCTGAGCGTCTTGCAGACGGGAGGCAAAGACACTTTGAGAAGCAATCCACGTCTCACAGCTCTCCAATCGTTTGACATCCAACTTTTGTCGCTGTCTGGAGGAGCTACAATAAACAGGTTTCCATACAAATAAAAACAATTTGGTCCTCAACAGCCTACAATGCGGGCTACATAGGGTGCCGCGCATCACTAGCGTGATACATGCCTCACGAAATTCGTGATGCCGCACAATCACCTAATCTATCCAACGATGATGACTGCTTCGTGGATAGATCCAGGTCGTGATGTCTGTCACATTCAGCTAGGATCAGATGTTTGAGATGACCAGCTCGTGAGTAGTAGATAGGTGGAGCAGACGACCACCGCTCTCATTGACTGGACCAATGCCATGGGGTTCGGGGACTCTCGGCCACGCTAACGGGTCGCATCCGACTCGAGCGTTCAAGTTACTCAGTACAAGTAGTCGGTCACTCACCGATACCGGTCGAGTTTTGGTGGACAGCTGATTATAGAACTGCTCCTTCGTATCATCAGGGTTGCACATAGGTGGACGGTAGACACTAACGAATGTGGCACACTTACTTCGACCGAGTCGCAGGCGCATCGACAAGATTCGAGGGCTAATGTCGTGCGGTTCACCCATCAGAAAAGCATTGGTGCGGTGAGCGACTGTGGTACAGAAATCATGCTCCCGAGCACCGTCTGCCACGTAACCTAGTTAACAGAAAACGCATCCAGCACCTGAACTTTGACCTCACCTTGGTCTGCAAGCCTTGTCCCACTCAAGGCTACTACGCCGATGCCATAGCGACCCAATGCCATGGCAATCATTGAAGTTGTCTTGTGGTGCGGCATCGATCCAGCAGCGTGCGCACACTCCATGTCCCAACGGAAACACTTTGCATTCCCCAGGGTATCTCACGTTGCTCTTCGTGTTACTGGGACTCTAGTGAGCATTGTCTGCTCCCGGATTGATGCTGGCGGGGTCATTAGGAGAGGACAGAGAAAAGGATTTCGCAGTAGCATATTACCGCCTATCCACCCCGCCGCAAACAGCAGATAGGGCGCCCCGGTTTCAACTATAAAATGGCCGATGCAGTATGGCGTTTGAGTTATATTGTACTTGCATAGTTTATCTGGACTTTGGATATTGCCAGGAAACCTAGAACTAATCGGGAGAGTGATTAGGGCCGTCAAACAAATCTACTGCTTAAAATACTTGTACCTTAAGGCAGCGGGTGGCATACACATTAACACACACACAATCGCAACAAAATCAAACACCAACAACAACTAAATTGCAACTGCTGTACACAGGCCCGAGAGCCACACATCTACGGAATCAACACACCACTGATGCAAAGACAAACAAACCATAGGAACACAAAACCAGACCAGGCAAGAACGAATATCAAATCGAATCAAACCACAACGTAACGGCATCATCTACAACGGGTGCATCTGCTTTTGTCTTGGTGCTCCCTTTTGGCCCATCTGACGCGGATAAGTCTGCGAAGAACGAATTCCCGGTCAGCATAGCCCACCGAATCAAAACAGCACAAAAACCTGACCACCACGCCAAGGCGGCAAAAAAGGTTAGGCAGTATAACTAGAAGAGCTAGACAAGAAAAAATTAGACATCAGATCGTGAAGGTGCACACAAAGGGGGTTATATGGGTTGGAGGTTGATGATGCCTGAACTGCGACACGGATGCGAAGGTAAAGTTGTGGCACACCTCACTGAAATACGCCGGCACCGATCTGAACAAACCGAAACCGAGGGAAACGAAACAAGAACATTATACTTACACGCAAATCCCATAGGCGGACTCCCGAACGATGCGCTGAAGCGAAGTAGTGGTGTGACAGGCGGTTCCATTTGACGACAGAAGGGTCCGCTATAAAAAACCAAAGCGCAGTAAACAGGAATGCAGTGACTAGAAAGGGGAATCCTACGGGTTGGTAGAAAATTGGCATAAGACCTTCATGGATTCCAAAGATCTCTTCCATTGGTTATAACCCACTGACTTCCGTAGACACCTAACCAATCGCTTGGAGCCGCCATCTCCACAATCCAAATTCTCCGATCCGCTTCTCTTGGTAAAAGAGTTTCATTCACATGCTCACACACTCGTCGTTGTCCCATACCCAGTGAGCAGGGCTATCCCATTAACCGTAACACTGTCACCAACCTATTAATCCACCTGAAGGCCAGGTGTTTGGTCGCATTCTAGACTGATTTGGTTGCTTTTGGTCAATCCATCTTTACCTGTGCTTGCGCCTGTCTTTGCGTGTTTAGAGATTTGACGACCTATTGTAGCTAACTGTTGTGCACTGCCTCAATAATGCAAACCCGAGGTGCCTTCCTTGTAAGTAATCATACCGTTTGTAGTCATAGTACCACGCGTCTGGCGACTTGATTTGGTTCCAATCTCCGTTACCATTCGTTATACGTGCGTCGCTCAACGTTCATAGGAAGAACGTGTAATAAGGCTCAGCCACAAATTATAGACAAACGTGTCTTTGTGGACGAATCGGTTGCATGAAAATCTTCAACCTTAACAAATATAACATGTTTGTTGCAGTGTGGTAAACGAGATCACATACACCGAGTGACTGTCATATAACAAAACGACTCTAAACGAACAGTGGCTTCTCAAAAGTCCAGTGTCTAGTGCTCACGTTTTTCATCAGTGAAATCAAGTCAATCAGTAAAGAAAAGTGTCAATAACAATCCAGTTTGAATGATCCCTGAAGAGTAGCTCCTCAACCGGTTTGATGTTTAAGGCGAGCACCCGAAACAACATTTTTCAGAGTTCACACTGGAATCCACCAACACCAGAATGTTGCATCATTTGGTGGATTCCATGTAAGATGCCAGAATACGTGCGCAACAGAGTCCAAATGTGAATATCTTGAACTGCTGACATAGAGTCGTAGCTTAGCTGGCAGAGTGCCTGTCACGCACGGACAAGCCGTTACTGTCATTGGTTCGAATTCAGCCGACTCCCTGGTTTTCATAATTGAGTTTCATCCAGCGAAGAAATCAAATAATCCAGATTATAAAGCGCGTACAGCCCAAACGATTTAACGTTGCACGATACCTGATAGTGACTGACTAACGAGAGCGTAGGTGAGTGCATTGAAGTTTTCACCGCACAGGCTGCAAACCGTCAACTGTTATGTCATATTGGGTGACATAAGTAAGCAGATGGCTATCACTATGGTCAACTGCTTGATACAATAACGGATTTGAAAACTAATCAGGACCACCAACGTGAACGATGTTGCACACTCGAATGAGTTGACTATGAACTAATAGTTGTCGAAACGGAACGCTAAAGTAACACGGAAGCATACTATCATTCATAACTGGGTTGCTTGGTTGCAACGTGTAAAGGTTTTCACATTGATTGATTGGACCCATTCAGAAAAAAGATCCATCTCTACTCTTGATTTTATGCTCACATTGCTGCGTAACAATTACGCAGCAGCGTCAACCGCGGCCACATCCATGATAGTGAAGTGACTTAAATCAAGAATGGTTCAGGACAAGAACACGAACTTATGCGATTCATAATAGGCGTCCTTAACATTGAGCGGCTTCACGCTTCTAAAAAAGGATTACCAAAGAACAGCCAATCGAAAGTAAATGTCAGCATCAACCTCGATTTTCCACAATCAGAAGTAGGGCGTGGGTAGGAGGACATGAATCGAGAAACACGAAATGTTTAACACTTCATGAACAACGGAAGTGCTGTGCACAGACCGAAAGAAAGAGTGAGCCAAATACCCAGTTAAACTTCGATTAGACAACTTAACCAACCGCAAAAGGCAAGTTAATGATTAACAAGTCAGTTACCATGTTCTTTGGATACAAACCAAGCACGGGATGCCAAATGAAACTGGAAGGATCTATTCGAGATCATAATCAACGCACATTTTTCCGCTTACAAGGCGGAATCTGATGTCATCACAAAAGTTTGTGTTTGAATCCAGAAGGCTTGAGAGCACTGTTTTGCAATGACAAATCAAGCTGACCACAGCTTTCAGTCTCATCGCTGTTCCTGTTGTTCTACTGGGAAAAAATCATTATCGCGAGGTAACAGTAAAAATTACTTTCTGCATAGAAAATAACATATCTCCACCCTACTTAGAATATGCTGTATGATCAATGCAAAGCCTCATTATATCTCACCAACGCAAGACAGCACCAGAATGAGGAAGTGTAAACGGTATTTCAAGTTTCAACAGGCACAGTGGGGATCAATGTAGACGAGTACGGGGACAATCACATCCACACAAATGAACGAAAGACAACCAGGTCAAAAGGGTGGGGGAAATGCTGAATCAAATGATAATCACTTAGAAATATATCTTAGTATGAACCCCAAGTGCTGAAATCTACCAACCAGATGTCCGAAAATCATACGAAAAACGCACACAGAGACTCGATTGCCTGCGCAGGCCGAGATAGGTCACGAAGATCCCAAATGCAAATCGCGCGAAACTGATCCGCTGACGAAGTAACCAGTAGGTAAGGTGCGACTGGACTCCAGTCAAACGAAGTGATAGGCCGAACATAGCCGCCGAGTGTGCACACACTGCTCAGTTGCATCTTGGTCGTATTCCAAAATAGAAGTTCGCATCGATTGTGACGCTGCCATGAGTGAAATAGAAAACGGACAAACGCATTGAGAGAATAATGTTCAGCGAACTTATAGATTTTTTGGTTGGAACACACTTTACTGTTGACGCCAGATTTATGCCCAAATAGGTCCCTTATTTTATAGGCTTAAAGCAGGTGGAAATGTAAATCAGTGCTCTAGGTTGAGCAGGCATTTGTGGAAATCGGTCCAACAACTTATGAGAGAGGAAGAATATGTATTTACGTTCGGAGTGACCGAACCAAAATATAGTGCGCGTCACGTGGTGACGATTAGACTGAACAGAAATGTCAGAAACGTATCCAGCTGGGAAGGAGAAATGGTATTTTCAGTTCAGATATTCCTGCTACCACGAGTTACCGGTGTCAAGTCAATTTGTCAATCAAACTATTGCACAAGTAATACGCACTAGCATGGAACTACGCTCAATCCAATCCCTAGGTCAAACTCTTCAAGATATCAGACAAAGCTATTTTAATTATGGAAATTATCAAGATTATTTACAAGCAATATGTTTTTTATTGACATTTGGTATGAATCAAACCAGCTTACGGTTTTAACAAACCTTTACCATAACAGTGGGACTTCATTTGTAAAAATCAGAGCAGTGGTTAACACTGTTGCCTCATAATTGGAATGACTGGAGTTCAAATCCCGGCCCTGGCAAGGATATGCACTACTGACGAGCTCTAATGAGAGCGAAACTCGAAAAAGGCTGGCTAGAAAGTCTATCTGAATGCGGAGGCTGCGATCAAATGTGAGTGATGGTCAAATTGAAAAAAACATCAGAGCCATCCGAAAGTATGTCCCCAAAACAATTAAGCATTTCGTGTTTATACTCTTCCGATGGCTTCAGTTGTGCTCAAAATTAAAGAGTTGGCCATCATTCATACAGTGCTGGATCACAATATTGGCCCGAAACACGACTAGTTACTGTTTGCAAACCAGTCATTCGGAAAAATAACCAGTTTGATGGAGGATTTTCAGTGGGAATGCGTGAACAGAACTATAAATGAGTGCGTTCACGAATCCAGTAAGCTGAGGTTCTTGGCACAAACGGACGTGTAGCTTTGCAGCGAAAGCTCAAAAATTTGGACTACACGATTTACTTTTTCATCTATGGCGGCAAAAATCGACGAATTTCGTAGTGTATTCAGTTGCACTTTTTCACTTATGAAAAAAAGATCAACCAACATCACGGTTTTTACATGTAAGTTCACAGCGGACATCATTTATCAGTTGGATAACAAAATCCCTCAAATCGATCTACAGCCATTGTTTAATAACACTACGAACACCGGGTTCAGCGTAAATTCACGTCCCTAACGTTCATTACTTTTCAGTCGTGCACTATTCAGTGCGCAATGAGCAAACAGGCATCTTGAGCAAGCCACAAATCATTTTAAATGTGCGAAAGAAACCATCTGCAATCAGCATACGTCGTCTAGGCGGTAGACAGCATGATGTAAACAAAAGCGCCATGTCATGCACAGGTTCACAGGCGGTCTGCATAGTTCATGTCAACAACGCAGCTCTGGCAATGTTGACTTTATGTGTAATAAGCTCCGAAAACCTTTACATCCGACGTACAAAACCTTCTGCTCTGCTTTACAAAGTTCACATATTAGAGCTTCATGTAGCGACGTATGGATCAATCGTCTAATCTAAGCACGACTACCTGGAGGAAGGATATGAGCCAAAAACGCAACATGAGAATTCAGATTGGAAGGTTCGTCTAAACAAAGCCAGGTTGGCGCTGTAGGTCTGTACAACGAATTCTGATGTACTGTCAGTGAGCTATGAATTTAAGACCCAGATCTCTGCGCCAGATAAATTACAATTCGCGTAAGATGCTTCACGAATTGATGACCTTGTAATTGAGCCACACCGTTACATTTCAAGGAAAGTAGTCCTGGGCAATTCGGGACAAGGAGCCCTCGATGTCTGATGTAACAGACCATAAACACAAGGGCCCAATACTTGCGTTTGGACCGTTCAACACTGCGTGTGTACTGTGAATTGTCAAGTCCCATTGGTTTGCGGACCTGCTGATGCGTTCTGCGAACGGTGTGTGTTTGCCCTTTCTTAAGTTTACACAACCGGTTGAATTTTATATACAAGAGTATGGACACAATCTGGTCACAGAGCTGTGGCCCACTGCACTTAACGGAACAACACTGGGCCTGCGGGAGTTCAGTCAAATTAACGCGATGTGACGGCTTATGCATCTCCATGACTTATTAGGCTAAACTGGACGGTGTGGCGACCACACTGACAAGATCACTCAGGCCAGGCAGGCCAACAGGTAGAGATCTGAAAAACTACAGTCTCCTGGTGCCCCTTGTTGGGGATTGGAAGAAGGTTGGCATTATTTTTCGTGAGAAGTACCAGTTCTGGTTCACAGCCACCCACCCGCTGACTTGCGGTACAGGCTTTTGGGTCAAAGGCTTAGATCGTTCTCCTGTCTAGGTCTGTGCACCCTGGCAGTATCGCAACCCACAAAGAACCATAAATAACCATAACACCATTAATTCCATACTGCATCGGCCGTCTCGCAGTATAAACCGGGTTGTAGCATGTGTTCCATACAGTGGGGTGAATAGGCGAAAACATGCTACTGCTGACCCCTCCCCCACTGTCCTATCAGACTCATCTTTCAGGCCGCTCCTAACCTCCAATTCCGATATTTACTCTGCAGATCCCACAACAGATATGGATAATTATAGTAACCCTGTGCCGACAACTTCCATCTCATAACTCAACCTCAGACCTTCCTCATCCCTTGCTTAGACGAAGAATGCGAGCTAATATAGATGCCTTCAACGTTAGCACGTTAAAACAGACAGGTCAACAGACTGCTCTGTCTGTTGTTGCTGTTCCAGAACAACAGCCCAAGTATGAAACTAGCACTGTATACCCGATACTCAATATACACTTCGGGTGACTCCACGGCCGCTGCTGCCGGTCAGGCTGGAGTACGTACAGTTCTAAGCACGACGGCTGCAGCCGCCTTGGTACATTGGCTTCTAGTTAACTGTAGACTTTGAGCCGTCCGCCTGGCAGGTACGACTAAGGCCAGTTTTAGATCGCAAACCCTCAGAAATCTTCCATTCTGTCTGCTTACGCTCCAATTGACTGTATTGAAACCGGCATCCGGGACGGCTTCCATTCGGATTTGACAGCTCTCCTTCGGTCGATATTTGCTTCTGATGTAGTCATTCTGGTCGGAGATATGAACGTCCGAGTGTCGTTTGGGTGGCACGTTTGGGACAGCATCATATCCCTCGGATGATGGCGGGCGATTAATGCAGCCATGCGCTAAGCACAAACTCTTTTTAACCAGCACTAGTTTTAGGCATCGTGCATGTCATTGTTATACTTGGTGCCCGCCTTTTTCGAATTAGGGCTGGTCTCAGAGAGACCACATGGTCGTTAGTTATAGGTGGTTGGTCATTCACCTTCGAAAAGGAGCTGTTTCAGGAACTTTCACAACTACGTTCTCTAAAGAAGTGAGCTTACTCCATTTCCTGATAAACCGATCGGGAAGATTGTTAGCACGAGCAACGTCAATCTATACTTTTCGCTGTTTAAAGTATATGCCTAATGTGCGACACGACACCGGTTGAACGTGCTCGGACCATATTTGGCTCACTTTCGTGCTTGGATTCCCACAACTTTCCCATTGGCTATGAAAACCTACGAGATGTGGCAAACTGGACGTTACTTATCTCAAAGTGAAAAGTCTGTGTATGACACTTATCGATTCTGTTCAACGGAAGTTGCACCAACTATGCAGTAGTGTCACATTTGGTGGATAACATACCACCTGGACAATACACTCGATAGGTGGACCATTGAAAGTTGACAATGAAGCGCACTTAGGCCAATACCATGGAGAAACTACAGGAGTTGATAAGCAACCTAGTTGGTCAAGAATTTTGAAACGACCTGTCCAAACATGGTTTCGATACATTATCCATTGTACCATCATGAACACAAACAGAGGCATCCTCCACAAGACTGGATTTTTCAAGTGACTTGTGAGTACAGATGTACTGTTCGTACATTGAAGCAACTTGCGACGAATACTGATTAATACGGTTCGAAACGGTCTGCCACGGCTGAGATGGATTATCGCCCTCATCATCGATCGTCCTCAAAGAAATCAACACATCAACGGTCTGCGCTGATATTTAACCACCATACAAACACGAGAAGGAAGTCATTGACCGACTTGGAAGTAAAGGGAACAGGGGTAATAACTAACAAGAACAACCAAGGCCAAAATCAACTGATGAACATCATAGTGAGGACACTTTGTAAACAAACAAGTCGTGAGCACGCTTGATATCTTTTGAATAGGTTAAATATTGTAAACCAACATTTTCCCGTAACAAATCCAAACAGAGAAGTCAGGAACGGATTTTCGCAAATTGCATTTCTCGGTCACAATTCGCTACATCTCATCAGGTATGTACCAGAGTCTGTGAATTCCGATAGCAAAGTTAAACGAACATTGTGAAGCCAAACAACAAAATTAACAACCATACAAGCATACGCACACTCACATACACACGCATGTCAGTAGGCTGGGCATTCTGGCATTGACGAATGAGTCTTTCTGCACACAGACAGGTAGCTTCCATTTGTCAATTGCTGCCGCCTACGCGAACCGGAGAAGCCTTCGACTTTTGGATGCGTAACATGTCCGGAAGGCTTTCTTCAGGTTCAACTGAGGTCCACATATCAATTGGTGTCGAGCGATCGGTGACGAAGTCCCTTGTGAGTTGTCACATTATGACTCGTCCAGCAGTGTGGTGTCCATGAGCGTTTTGCGAACTAAAACTAGTACGTGTTCGCTGACCCGATTATGTAACTTCAGCCCAGTTCTACCAATGTAAGTGGCCCGGCACTCACACCAGGATTTATAGGTGATGTAAGATTTGATATTAAGCAGTAGCGGTGCTTCCAGAGTTGGTACTGGGATTCGGGTGGTGGTGAACAGCATGACCAGTTCGGCTGCATGGAACGCGCGCCATGGAACTTTGCTAAATGTGTTCGAGAGATTTACTTTGCAAAAATCTGTTCCTGACTTCTCTGTTCAAATTTAGGTATTGTACTAGGCAAGTAACGCACGCCATTTTAAGCAAGAATCGGCGAACATGTGTAACACGTTCTCCTCCACGGTGCTTAGTATGTCGAGAATGAGCTCGGTCATAAGGCTGACTGCATTGGTTGAATCTCACAAAATGGTTGACAGTCTTCGGACTCTAAGGCAAGATCTCGAGTTCTACGCCGCGCGAGCGCACGCGGAAACCAATCCGATCAACATAACGTGACTACTATCATAAGTAAAGATCACTCTTCAACACTACCATATTATTCACTGTTTCCAATGAAATTAAACCTACCTGTCTACTCATACTGTATGGCTACATGAGTAGTGTATGCATGATGGTCAAAATTCACTCAGAGCATATGCCCCGTTCTGGGTTAACTGTCATCCGTCAGAGTTGTGTACTCGGTGAAGTTCGACCTCTTATCCTTTTACGACGTCATCATCATCATCATCATCATCATCATCGAAAACAGCACCACATTAGTAGTTCTCGCTGAAGTTTAACTACCGCATAACCATGAAGAAAAGCGCATACCAGAGAAAAGAAAAACTGAAAAAAGGAGAGGCTGACCCACCAAACAAGTATGCCTAAACTCAAACATTCAACATCAAGGTGCCTACAGCCTGCCAACAAACCCTGTTGTAACTGATAGTACGGCATCATCAACAAGACAGCCTCCTTACGGCTTCTATTGTCCCGCTTCATTAAGGGGACCTAATTCACAAACAACCCGGCCAAACAACAACACCATGAAGCCCGATGAAACGTGATCTCACCCAAAGTCAGCGGTGTTCTTACGTTTGATGTGATTTATTGTCTCAGAACAAAGTAAAGTGGGTAGTTTCTGAGGCTTTTGCCAAAACAATGAAGAAACCAGACCTTGCGCATACAAAAGCAGATCAGTATAAATCTGCCTCTCACCTAGATGGGACGTTCCGCTTATCTACAAGTCCCACTGCGTTCACAAGCTTCCACTTTCGTATTCTGTAATGTAGCAACAGTCTTGTTTCCTACTAGGTTTGAAAGTACATTCGTTCTAGTCCTCACATGACAACTATTTCACCTTTCTAAGAGACTGTATTTGAACAGTAATCACCCTAACCCAGACGAACGCAATCTTCTTCTGATTGGAATGAAGATGCCACGCCAGTATTTGAATGGACGACCGTGCTTGTCTACATCCAATAAATTCAGCAATAACAATGCACGGTGATCTAAACGTAACACCCATTTTACGAAGATAGCGCAACGTAATCATAACTTAGACAAACAAAATATGTTTTGGTCCGTTTTTCACGAGCAGATCCTCTAGCACTGGGCGAGAAGCTAAATGGGATCAAACGTAGAAAGTCACTTAAATGCTCACTAGTCATCAGAGTTCGTAACTTATTCTCTACGCGCTTTTATTCTGAGAAGAGTTCGTTGCACGCATGCAAGCACTGTCAAAATTCGATGCCATTCGTTCAGTGAACTACGAATTTTGATTTCCATTGGAATTCTGAGCCAACCGCATAAGATTTTGATACCGACAGATCAGTAAAGTTTCACAACGTGTGAATGTAACTATTGTATCAACAAAAGGATTATTACATGACCGGTCGATCCAGTTTGCTTTGCAGTATTGCGTCATATAGTAGGAAAATTAAGAGGCGGTCGGTTAAATGACCGAGCCTAAATTACTTGTTTGGAACAAATGCGAATCAATGGATAGTTAATTTCACGATCAAGCCGCGTGCCGATTGATTTTGGCTGGCAGATCGACAGACATAACGGTTCATTTTGAGATTACGAGTAGTGAGTTACCAAAACTTGTGTTACTATCATGTATTAACCCCTCTTTTTCACTGTTGTTGCCACGCCAACCCGTGTCATGCTTCAGTGTCACCGTAACAACGCATGATAAGCGAACAGATTATCACAGCTATTCGAAACTCATCAAAACCGCATCAAGGTAATCAAAGAGACAATGGTGCGTCCGACTTACCACTACAGCCAACTGATTTGTATCGTTCGGATGCCATTTGAGGCCCACAGGATCGCGTTTCAAATTCAACGGAAAACAGTGTGTTTGTGTCGGGCGGGCAAAAGACAACACCGTCAACTCCAATGCGCTAAAACGGAGGTGTGGAAAGTTGTGCAAGTGGAATTCAATTCAAGTGATACAGGGATGTGAAGGAGAAAAACGCGTTCATTCTGGAAGCATATGAAGAAAAACGAGTAGAAAGACACGCGGAAATTTCTATGACTGTAAGAAATTCTGCTAGGGATGCACTAGCCCAATTACAAGTTGATAAGCCTGTGATGACCACAATTTTCGATCAACAGATGGCAACAATAAGTACACTTCGGCGAATACGAACATGCTGGTCTAAGTTTCGGCCGCATGACACTGGCCAGCCTATCTGAATACCATCAAGCACTTCAAGATCTGATCAAAGCCAGTGCTTAACCACATTGCCATTTATGCGGTAGATCTCTAAACTGAATCAGAACCTACTTCGGCAGTGTTTTGGATGTTTACTACAGATGTGATTTTGAAAGAGGAACTCCAAGTCTAGGTTGATTTATTGCGCTTAGTAGATTCAGTCCAAACGTGAACATTCCGAGATACTGGCGTGGTTTTATGGATCACCTAGTACAGCACTGGCCGCATCCAGGTGTGCTGTTTCTACTGTTTGTTCGAATCCAGTCGATGTCGAGTTTTTGCAATTAGGTCTCTTCTAAATTGCTAATCCTACTAAACTACCTATCAGTAATAAAAGAATCAGAGTTGAAAGCTGGGAAAAAATTGACCTTAGTTGCACTTTTGTCCACCATTTGCTTACGCCGCCTATGTTGACTGTTCTGTCTCCCGAGCTAAATCCTGCAGAGTTCAGCTGGATATAGAGTGTATGTTTCGACCTCGGTCAGTGGCAAACCAAATCGACCGCAGATGTCGGCAACGATGGCAGTCAATAGTTTGCATCAACTAATGCCTCTGCTGACAGCAATGGTGAGGCCACAGTCAGAACAGGAACGGGACCACTGTAGTGGACACTGAGACGCCAAATACATCATGACAGTTCGAGCCAAGCTTACCCGAAACAGCCTATGGATGGTCTATCACACCTCATGCAAAAGGTATAGCAAAGTTCATTTAGAAATTCTTGAACTTTCAAAATTCACAGAAGGAAACTATGCGTCCAAAGAGCCCCTACCTGCGTAAGTTTACACAAATTACAAACTTGCAGATAAGCAGTAGATTTCTTATGAACTCGCTACCGTTACCAAATGAAGATATTCGTTAGAACACATGTCAAAGTGAGCAATATTTTGACCGTAAAAAGTCAAAGAGAGTAATGAAAAAAACTAGTGAAAAATGAAGCGAACACCATTTTGGGGCTGGAACAGTTTTTTTGTTCAGATTTCACTTCAATGAGTTCATCACACTGACAGACCACGATAGATTTATTCCGAGCAATTTGACGTGGCGTACTTGACTTTACACTATAAAACATTGCTTTCAGGCACTTGCGTTTGAGCATCGGCCGAAAGTCTAATTGCATCAAATTCTGTTTCAGCGTTGACGCATCTCTTCGTCAACCCCTTAACTCACATTGTTTTTGTTGTTCTTTTGTAAGCCCCCTTCTTTTCAATCAATCTATTCTTTCTTTCTAATAGTTTTCATGTTCCTTTCTTTTCACATTGGATGCACGAAAGTGATATTTGAGTTACGTAAACTACAATAGCACCGGCGTCATGTACCATCTGGCAGATAGGTCGTCTTGCGTACGACTTATCTGTAAGTCAAGTTTTCGACTAGTCACTTCATTGGAGCTAGAGCCAGGTTCAACTGTATAATCTGAATTGCCTTCCAAAGTTCAGTGTTTATTTCCAATCATGTGTCAGTGAATTACTTGACAAATTTTCGTCCCATTTTGTGGTAGACACTTTCGAACTCATTGCAATCAATTTGAAAAAGGTAGCTATAAACTCTGGAAAACTGTTTTTCTTACAAAACCACAATGTCTAACCGTTTTGTTCAAACGTGCCAATGAAAATCGTGAGACATTTGTGTCATATGCTTGTGAGTTCCAATAATTACAAATCCAACAGGTAGACGTCAACTAACCTGAACTCACCGGTGTCATGGAAATCAGGCTCCGTTTCATCCAAACACCCTCAAACTCAGTGAACCTGGCGAAGGGCTATGTCGTTTCGGGCATCGTTTTCCCGAATTTCACCGATTATACTACTGTTGTGATCACACAAGGCACATGGCCTATGAATTTGCTTGTTGCACGAAATCCTACACAAGTTATGCTGAGACACAGGACCACGAACACGTACACTCATTTGCACGACTGAAGTATATTCACACACACTGGACCGCAATACGTTGTCGCCCGTCTTGATGGCGCGTCCCCCATAGCGAGTACACACTATTTCAATAGTCGCTTCTGATCCACCGTCTTCTTGGCGTTGACACTTGCCCTTCAGTTCACAATTTAGGAGTAGTGTACTACTCAAAAACGAAGTTGTCTGTTACACAACACTACGAACTCGGTTAGGGCGATAAATTAAGATGGAAGTCCAAAACCAAAGAGAGCCTCATCTTCGTTTTTGAAAACATGTACTAAGTAGGTTGTTACGCCGGCCTATCTTGCTCGAAATATTAGAAAAGTATCTGTCAGCCCAAGTACCTTTAACTCTTCAAATATCTGACTCTTCCCAAGTTGGTTAGCTAACCTAAGGACTGGTTAGCGCACAGGTTTAGGTCGGCTGATCTCGATGCTGCACAGACACGGCAAAGCTGGAAGATGAAGGACGATGGATTGCAACAAGCTGCTACACCTATAACAGGAGTGAAAACTGAATCTATGGAAATTTGGGAAAATTGAACAAAACTTTTCAGAACCTCTCAAGCATGCCATGCTGGATGACGACATATCATTCGATAGTTTGAACAACCACGTAATTGCTTAAGGTGGGATTCTTTCCATTAGTCTGTATGTGAAAGATTTTCTAGTGGTGTTGTACTGTGAAATTCGAACAACAACCATACAAATTAAACTATACAAGACAGATTGAAAAAAGCATCGAAATGGGTTTGAACGCCCTGGATTAATGTCGAGTTCAACAAAATGCTCAGATGCGGTCTCAAATGTTTGCAACAATGAAAGCTAACAGATATTTCTACCCATTCAAAACCTGCCTGTTGGGTCGACTACCAAGCAAAACAATAGAATAGTTTTGCATTCCTCGCCAAATTACTCAGTCGTTTCCTTTCAACCTATAAAGCCACAAATAGTCGATTATAGCACTGACGTTGCTGATCTCCAGTTCTATAAGACGAACAATAGCCAGACGATTCTACTAGCGAAAATCACGTTCTTAAGCATTTCTCTGTTTCAATTAAACCCTTTCACCCCACTGGTTGACTACAACGCATGGGAAAAATTCAATAACAGGCTTTCGGTTGATTCGCGCATAATCCCCGTGGGATGTGATCTTTAAAAGACCGCCTGATAAACGTCCAAAACTGCCTGTGCACCCTAGGGGAACCAGTTCCTTACTACCCCAAAAGGTTTTCCTGCGGCACACAAGAAAAGAGTGCCGACTGAAAATAAAACGGTTCGTGAAACCCACCACACTTTTCTTTGCCCTTCTGTAATTCACAATACTGTAAGCTCAAAACCGGATAACTTTGTCTGTCTAACGGCTGCATCCACTGACGGCGTAGCTATTAGTATAGAATGAATAGAATAAAGTGTCATTTTGGCGCTGCTGTCTGGGTAACTCAGAGACGCAACAGAACGAAGAGAAAATACCTCATCGATAAACCGATAATCTTGTTTACCTGGTGATCATATCATCTGAACTGATGGATGCTGAACAACAACGGCTAGAAAAACAAATCACATTTCACAAATATGCAAGTTTTCAATTATTTAAAAGGTTACGCGAACGTCCGAGAAATGGCTTTGGTCCACGTTTACCACAGGCACTGCGATCGACGATTATATGATGGCATCAAGCACATCTGAACTCCATGAATCAACATATTTGTTAGAAGGACGAGTTGCACACACGCTCATACACAACAACACATCTGTCAATGGAATATCTCGCTGGCCACAACAAGTGGTGGTAGAATAAAATTATTCTAATCGAATGGAATGACAAGAAAGGACACGTTCCACTATCAAAGAACATCATGATGATCACACGAAGATGTGCATTCAAGGTAGCAACACAGATACACAACAGGAGGACATATAGACCGAGTTTAACGTGACGTGACCGCTGCACTGTCTGAACAAAGCAAGCCAATACCACGAGATATGAAACGAGAGACTCGAGTTTCTTCGCTAAGAATTTCATGGGCGGGTGAAATGCTTGATTTAAAATTACTTAAAAATGTAAACCGTAGTAGTGGAATCTAATGTCATCGAAGAGGGGGGGGGTGGCAAACATTCATGAAACAAAAAATAGGACAAACGTTGCGTGCCTCGAAAGTGCGGCGTACTGTCCAGATTGATCCACAGCGATATGAGTGGCCTGGATAGAAAAAAGACGATGGGGCAAGAAACCAAGCTGGATCAGTTGAGTGAGATTATACCCACTTAGGTTTTTGATCATCAACACTATGAAGCAGCTCGAGGCTAGAAAACTATTCCGTGAGCTTTATTCACATCCTTGAAAGCATAAGCAGGCGGTTCAGAGTGCAGCTTTAGCGACAAGTCACGGCTGAGTAATGAGGATGCCATAACAGAATTACAAACTATAGAGCTCTACAATAGTTGAGACCAGCATAAGTCAAAGTCTTACCATGTAAATTACGTTTTGTTCGACTATGCCACGATGATCTGCAAAATCAGAGGGGGAGCTCGGGGACTAGTAGACATTGTCAGCTTGGAACTGTCTGAAACGCATTATGCGAGTGTCTACTGTAAGGATTACCTCGGTACAGGTCGTCGAATCTCCAGATCCAGACTGCGTAACGTGTGGCGACGGCGAAACGTTAACAACCCAACGAAGGACGAGGTGCCCGATACCTCAACAGGTGCAATTTTTTGTAACTGCATAGGTTTGTCTGCTCAAAAACTGACCGTTTCCATCTACCAGTATGGCCGTAAACAACACATAAACTGTGATGTTGCTCTCTAAGAGGTAAGTTTAACAGGTCCATACGCGTGTTGATCTTCATACAGTGTACCGCTAACTTCACCGTGACCTTCAGTACGATCTAAACTTGGCTGGAGACGACAGTCAGCCAGTGCACTTATCACGTACGAAGTACCATGATTCCAATATGAAGATTTGTTTTATTACGGCACTAATGGATTCCTGACTGAACCCCAAAGAGCGACCTGACAAGTGTCCATGCGTTGGCTGAGACAGTGAAAAATTGAATCTATTAACGCATTTATTGTAAGGTCTCGTGTGTCATTAAACTCCGTACTCAGTTTTCAGGTCAAAAAATTTGATCCTAAACGTGTATACAATCAACAAGATAAAAGTTGACCATAAAACAAGCAGTTTCATATTTATACCACTGACAGCTCCTCAAATAAATTGCGTCTCCAGCACGAATGATTCAACACGAAACAATATGCTCCAGTGTCGCCCTGGTGAAACCTCATCAACTGCACATCGCACTCCTATGAAGGCAGGCAAATGAATTTTGGCCCTGTAACTTGGGATGATCATTGACAGTCTACCAAATCAAATTAAAAATTTTACGATCATTCCGGCAAAACAAGCGGCTCCACAGCAGGTGGTGGTCAACAGTTCAATAGATTAATGTACCATAGAGAAGTAATCTGGCATGTTTGATAATTTTCGAGGAAACCCAACTGTGAGAACTCTGAACTTCGGCTGGATTCGAATCGGTGACAAAAACACCATACTCAAACGAGGCAAGTATTCTACCAGCTGAGCTACGAAGCCAAATCGGAAACTCAGAAATTTCATACTTGAACCTAGTTACTTGACTCAACTAGCCGTGTCACATGGAATCCACTGAATGATCCACTAGACTGACTGTCCAAGCGAGTTTTCCCAGTCAGTTCACGATGGAATCTTGCAAGGCTACTGATGAGCAACAAAATCGTATTACTGATAAGTAGTGTGGGAGATTTAATAATATCCAATACCGTAAAACCCGGATTTCGGCTGAATTTCAACAGGCTGGTAGAGCGTTTGCCGCGTCTGGGTAAGGTGTTTCTGTTATCGGTTCGAGTTCTGATGACGTTTAGGTTTTTCATGATTGGGTGACCTCCGAGATTATCTTATTGATTACAGACTGTGTGGTCCTTTCCAAAATAATCCGACTAACTGGACAATATTCGTGTTCGATGGGGCAATCGTTCGGTCAGCAGAACAGTGAGAAAATCCGATTTTATGAAAAGTGTGGACAAATCAACAAGCACCTCACTTGAGCATTGCCGAGGTCAATCGATTGTGGAGTTGGCTGCAGCTGAAAAGGAACATAAAAATCGACGTCACAATTCAGAGGCATCTAAAGGGAGACCGTTGGCTTCTCAGTTAAACAGACAAAATTGGCCAAGAGAAACCAGATAACAGATTATGGGTTCGTCAGTGTACATGAATTCAAGTCGAGAAGTTGACTTATGCACTTTCAGACGTGAAAAGTGGACGTCCACAGAGCCCGGAAGTGAAACACCACTGATGAAGTTTCAAGGTGAATGGAGACACAAAGGAATCGGGACTGATAAGGAATCGAGTTCGATAACAGATCGTAAGCACGGATAAGAGAAACAAATGGCTGCAATCATATCCAACTGAAAAATCAGAGAGAGGAAGCAAACTAAAGAAAATGGTTGGATTACAGTGTAAACACATTGTGAAAATGCTGATTTGATGAAGATGATGTTATCGAAATAGGAACTAGCGGGACCAGCAGAACTGTTTTGAGGACTCAGGAAAGTGGTTGAAATCTAACTAGAAATTTTACTATAAAGTAACACAATCAGCGGAGAGTACGCATGCTTGAAAAAACAAGGCAGGAGATCACGCGGAAGTCAGTCTTTAGAATGGAGACCAAAGGGTGGTTTTTAGACACGGAGTTGCGGACAAGTTGTTGAAGTATAGTCATCTTAAGAAAGGTTTATGAAATAACAATGGATTTTAATGTTACAGGGCAAAAAGACGTAACAGATACATGCACTCGATAGAATCTAGTCGGGTTGTTAGGCGTGGAAAAGGAGAATGAATCATTCCATACACAGCTCGGCATGAATCAAAGCAAAGTTCGTCAAACCTGTGAAAGTAGGAATTTTCTTGGCTCCAAGATGATCGGACGAACAACCAACAACCAAGACAATTGAAGCGACAGACCACACCTTCGAATAGCACTGTCAGAAAACATAAACTAAAACACGTAGCTATTTCACACGCTTTCATAAATATGGGACAAGCGGATAAAGACCGCGATCCCACAATGGAAATTATGAACCGATTTGGATCGTGAGTGATGCTCACACAAAAAAACGGATATGTGAAACGATTCCTCAACGGAAGTTTCGTCTTCTGACTATTCTATTCGAATGATTCAAGCAAGTGTAACGAACGAGCTTTCTCTGACGCCATACGGTCGGGCTGATTAATCGAATCATGAAGGCTCCAGCAGTGATCTAAGTTCGACGGCAGACGAATGTTAATGCATTCCACAGGACACTAAGAGACAGAACGACCGATCAATCCACGATAATCCTCTGGTGATTACTAGACAGAAGGTCCAGAATTGCGCCGGTTAAAGTACTTTCATGGGTTCAGACGTGTAGAATAGTACGCGGCAAATGCAAGTGAACGAACACACCACCAAAAACCGGTTGTGAACAGACAATTTGCTTTTCAGATTTTCAGTGAGCAACGACAGAAATGAAGTCCCATTGGCTTTCTGAGTTATGAACAGAGATGATAGAATGTATTTCGACTGCTAACCGATCGCGTACACTTAACTTGTCATTAGTTAGCGTGACAGCCTGAACATATCGCACAAAACCAATGACGCTCACAAATATTCGCATCCACATTCCGATAAAGCGTTCGGCCAGTCCCGTACGAAAACGAGCACTACACCCGAGTCTCGTTTTTGCTAGAGCTTGTCAGTAATGCACATCTCAGTCACGGTCGAGAGTTGAATACAAGTTCAATATGTCATGGGACAACCGTGTTAGCCACCGCGCCATCAACCTCACTCTTAAGCACTAAGCCATATTCGCTTACAAAAGGTGCTGAGGGTGACCGAACACCTAATGAGGAAGAGGTCACGGCCAGTTAACACCAATCACTAACGTCGTTACTAAAACTCACTAAGCGGGGCAAAATGCCCGGTTTTAGTTTGTTTTCAGACCAATATATCTGTTACCAGTAAGTGGCAGACGATTTGGTTGATGTACACTGAGCACCACTCACGTTTAATTACATTTTTATATATTTTTTCAACCGGAAAACTTGTTTGCAGCACTTATTAATCTATGGTTGAATGAGGATTTTCCAGACATTCAAACTCAGTTAGATACACTCAGAAAAAATGAAAGCGCTTCAGATAGGATGACAGTCGAAAAGACCACTACGAAGCGATGCAGTGAGAGAACCGTGAAGACTGGATATCAACCAACTTCAAAATAATCGCGTTCATGGGAACTGTGACGAAGCTCACATAAATTCCGATAAAAAGGCCAAATGAAGGAAACGACCCTTCGAAACCGATGAGGAGGACATGAGACAACCAAGGAGAGTAAATCGGGGAAGACAGAAAAAGTAATTACCACATATTACGGACATTTAATCGTAGTTGGATGCACGCAGCGCAGGGCTGTCTTTAGATTGAAAAATAGTCAAGACATTAACACTAAGATAAGGTTCACCGTTCCGGATAACCACTGTTAAGCCAATATTATTTTGACCGGCCGAACCATTGTTTAAACTCATCAGATTCCAGCCGGAGACTCGGGTGCATGCAGCACATCAGTTAGTCACAGAATAATGGTCAGCACAGACGAACGAACCCACAATGAACCCACGGTGAACGGAAGCACAACTGTCCTCGCCTCTACAGAAAATGAACCAACAGGTATTGGGTGGTCTCCCTTGGATACAAACCTCGGAAGAGATCATGGCCAGAATGGACACCACTTTCTGCACCTGTTACGACATTGAAACCATATAAGTGTCAGCCACCAGAAGAGTGTGCAGATGAACATCAAGCTGCCCAGGGAATACTGCTACTTCTCCCAACGAGTATCACAGCAATGTGATGAGATCATAGGAGCTTCGCTAGAACACAGTTGGGAGCTTACTGAACAGGCTTGAAGTATTACAAGTTGAGTGTAACCCACAGGTGATCGCAGCTTTCGTGGTCAAACAAACTTTTCAACCAGAAGCACTCCAACAAAAGTGACCCATTCGGGTTTAGTTCTCGTTAGAACTCGTCAGTAGTGCGCACCTGCGACATCAGCATAAAATCGACGTACCACAAGTAAACAGTCAACCATCTTCGTCTTTTGGTGACGCTCTGGTTGTCCCATCACCTCCACAGAAGAAACAAATGATGACCCTGTGGCTAGGAATTATCGTCAAGCTGAAATCACGCAAATCACTAAAGATACCGAGCGTTATTCTGATTACGAGTAAGACGCCCGGACAACCTGATTGCTACTCAAAACCGATCGATAATTCAACAGCGTCTAACGGGAAGTCAGTGACATACTAGTCGGCAAGGTTATCTCATGAGACCGTGAGCAGGACTTCAAATGGTAGTAGTGCTTGGGCTATGTATTCCTGACGGGTTCTCACAAATGCGAAACTCCAGTCCAGTACATGTTTTCGAAGGCGGTTGGCTGAAAGGTTTGAGTGTGAATGCTGCGATCAACCATGAGTTATGCTTGACTTACATAAATCAATCTGTCCGAATACCTAGCAGCAACTTACAGTACTGACACTCAAGGTCTATCTACCATATGAGACAATATGTTTCGGAATTCATGTTCTATAAATTCCACGCCGATTCCGAAACAAATTTAATCCAGCTGAATCCCTGATAACCCAACAGTACCATACGACAACAGCACCAATACAGGTAAAACGTACTGATATCGTATTTTAAATATAGCAATAAAAGGAAATGGACAACTAAGTATTATCAGCCAAAAAAGAAGCTGGAAAACAGTTACAGGAGACTTGGTACTGCTGTAAACTTCCTGAAGCTGTGCTCGGTAGTGTCTACCATAAACAGATCAACTCCGCGACCTCCCTGTAACGGTCAACTGTCCATGTTGCTCGATCTGTATGATGTCTGCTACATTAGAGACAGCAGTATATCATTGGTTAACGTGAGCGCTTAAACGTCGTATAAAGATATTGCGAAGAGCAAGCTTTGCAACAAACGAACGGAAAAAAGACTTAATTGTTAAAAACAGCTGTGTAAACTCAAACACCTAATAGCAAAGTGCCTACATCTTGCAAACAATTTACTTACGGCTTTCGTTGGTTTTGCATCATTAAGTTTATTCACTCCACAGACAATCCGGTCAAACAACAGCAACATACACGCCGCTGAGTCCGACTGGTTTTCATCTCACATAGTCTCCAACGGTTAACTCCGTAAGCTGCGATGGCCCCAGCCCGAGGAGGGAACACAACCTTCAATGGTCACTCTCCAGGTGAGTGAATTCACTTCTCCACGTCAGGTCCACCTGATTGCTTCCACCGGTCGCCCATGGCAACGGCAGTAATGGGGGGTAGTAACAATCCACTGACCGAAAATCTGAAGACGGTTCACGTCATCTACTCCGACTGGCCAAGTTTTGCAATCATAAAGTAGCACAGCCCTCATTGTCGTCCTACATACGCTACCCTTAAGCTTCAAAGAAATAACTCTGTCGTCAGAGGTGCTGTAGATCAACGAATACCGCCACAGCTCTAGTAATCCATTTACATTTCACTTGTTACACTGCCATCACCGCTGATACAGCTCGCAAAGTCCACAAATCGGCCAACAGCCTCCATGACTTCATCAGCTAACATTAAATCGACGTAATCATAGCAATCTTGCACAACCATCTTGCACTTTGAGGCTACAAAGCGCATCCCGAAGCAAATGGCAGAACACAAAACACCATCTAGCATTGTCTATGCTGCTTCGATTTTGTCAAACAGCAACACCGTGTCATCAGCATAATCAAGATCAACAGGTTTTGCATCACATAGGAGAACCACGCCTGTATCTTGTAACTGCCGCACACAATTCTCCATTATTTCGTCTATGGCGAAACTGAACAAAAATGGTGAAAGTCGACAGCTTTGAGGTATGCCGCTCCTACTGCTGAAACTGTCAGACAATTCACCGTAAATCCTTACCTGACCTGAAGTATGGGAATAAAACGCCGAGATTATGGGTGTTTTGTCTCCCAGCGTCCGCCTTATTCGAAACTGTTGAGTAAAAGTCCATGCCTAAGTCTTGTCAATTTCCTTGGAAAATGCCCGCATGAGATCGTTTAACCTAGTAGTAGTTGTAATCCTCACCCTTTCTGCTACCTTGGCGTGGTGGTCAGGCTTGCGTGCTGTTTTGATCCTGAGGACTGTGCTGACTGTGACTTCGGTCCTTGCGGGTTCAACCTTGTCAGATTGGCCGAAGGGGAACAGCCAGACAAAAAGCAGTTGCGTTAGTGTCTGTGGACTTCTATCCATTCTCTTCTTTGGCTTTGTTGATGTAATGTATGATGAATGGTCTGCCTGGCTTTTCATAGTTGAGCGAGAAATTTGCTTTTCATCCTAATCTTCTTTAGGTTGCACTAACCTGCAATCCTATACTGCAACGCTTCTTGTATTACACTTCAAAAATCTCTCTTCCTAGTTTAGATCTCGTCATTGCAGCCTCTCTCTGTTTAGTTTCCGAGAGATAGGGGTTTCCTTTCCTTATTAGCCAATCAAGTGGCTAACCAGCATTGGCCGACTGGACAGAAAGGCCCCACTGACACACCTCTCGGTCTTATTCCTTCGGGTTTACACTGGATATGTGGTGTGTTGGTGGAACTGCAATTGGTGCAGCGCAAGCCAGCTGCAGTGATGGAGAAGCGCAGGCGTCCTTTGGCTTCGGTCACTGTGACAGGCTAATCCGAATCGGATGCCGCCAACCAGTAGTTGTAATAATTTCAAGTTCCGAAATGTGATGCCGGACCTCAACGTTGATCAGCGGTTCTAAATCAAATTACTACAAGACATGATTGTTACGACGACACAACAAAATTGGAAAACAAACGAACAAAGGAATGATACATTCACATGAGGATCGGCGAAAACTGGTAATGTTAGACAGTAACAGTGGCTAGTTGTCACACCATAATTGAGCCAATTACACGTAGGTTTATGTTGTTGCTACGCCGTTGAGAAACGTTGCCTGTAATCTGCGTCATCGCTAGTGACGACGAATCTGAGTAAGGCAAAGACATACTTACAGATGGGAGGAACCCTTTCCGAATACATAACGCTGGCGCAATGGACACTTCGCGGAACTTAGTTGAAGCGGCTGCCTACAGAATACACGGAGTCAGTGATAGACACGTTGGACTGATGGTAAATGATCAGCTTGGTGAGGGGCAATACGTTATGATGTTAAACTTTTATAGGGTACGGGATACTGAGGGCTGAATAGGTGTGAAAGAAGCAGGAAACCCAGAAGTAAATGCAACACTAGATAATTGACCAAATTTCTCTGATCTACGACAATCGTACAGTATCTTACCCACAGCAAGCCAAAAGGGTTTTACCACAGCAAAGCCATATAGCAAACAAGGTGGAGAAAAAATGAATCGACTGGTCGTAGAAGGTCAGGACCACTCCTTGGATAATACCGGGATTGAAGATAGAACGTATATCGGTAACGCTGTACCGCAGTCAGTAGCGCAGCCATACAGGCAAAACTGTTGGTCCCTAATTTTACAGATTGTACGACCTACTATGATTAGCGGTGGTAACAACACAACACCCGTGAATGTTGACGAGAGAGTTAGAACTGTACGAACGCAGCAACGCGCTTAGAAAGCATGTGGGAATCAGTGTCGATGGCAAATGACGTCATGCAACAAAACTACATGGCAAATAAGACATTCCATCGAACAGATGGGCGCATTTAACGTGCAGACCGAAAACATCTCCAGTCGAGTGCATCAGTTTACACGAGCCATAATGGAAACCGACCCCTTCTCACACAGAACATGAGCCACACCGACACCAACGTTCACAGAAGCATACGGCAACTGCAGGCAGGTCGAAAACCCAAGATGTGAGGTTCAAAAACATCTAGAACATCAACTTTACATCAGAAACAGAAAGGGATGACCAAGAGATCAATTCCTGGAAAGTGTTAACACTGAAAGGCAAATACGGATGGTTTCAGACGTATGTTGTCCATCAGCTTGATGACGGCGACGATGAATGCCCTGAAACGCGACAAAATGGACATCCGATGGGATGAAAAACAGTCCAACAACACATCAAAAGTCATTTTGTGCAGATAAAGGGGGAAACAAGAAACAAATACGCTGAAACGAAATGGAAGTCGCGCGCGCTTGCTTGATGCAGAAACGAAACGTGAGTTTGCGACGAAACTGTGCAGAGCAGAAAAGAAACAAAAAACAGTCAAAACTGTATTTTTGCTCGGAAAAAAGTATAAAAAGGAAGGGAAGATAACCAAACGACACTCAGCGTCGTCGATTGCGACTGCTGCGGGGAATGATGGTGATGGTCAACTGCACAAGGATGAATGAGTCAACGGGACATTTCCAGTGCGGTGGCACCACTACTGTCAGTCATTGCACTTGTATTTCGCGACTCTGTAGACAGACGGGGTTGAACGTTAAGGATTGTTTCAACCTCTAACAAATTGTCTGCTTCTTTACTGGTTGATGGGATAGAGACTGCCGTTAACTGCGAAACAGACACACAGGAAACGGACCCGCCAGCATTGGAGCAAGTGGTTTCAGTTAAAGCTAGGTCGGATTCCGAACGGATGACCCGAATTTTACATTTTAGACTGGACCTGGTCGAGCTGTACGAACGTTTGCCGGTAAATGGCTTGGCTTCCGCAATAGTCGGACTGTCTGATACTTTTGTAGTCGTACGGAACCGACTCGCTGGGACTCGAACGGAACGACGTTTTGTGCACCGGGGTCTGCTGCGATTTGGCCAGAAGTTATCTGTGACGTGAGGAGGTGGACCGTCTGGAGTCTTTGAAGAGGAGCGGAAATGTCGTTCGGACAAATTCAGTTTGATGCCACTTCGGGTTGGACAGAGCTTCTTTCGTTTAATATTGACGGGAGGGGAGACATAGGGATTAGGAGCATCGGTTTGTAAGTGCCGTTGGCGAAGGCGAGAGCTGGACTTAAGTGGGTTGACGTCATCAACAGATGGCAAACGCTCAGAATGAGCCTCGATTGGTGATATTTGTAGGTTGTTAATGGATTCCGGAGTTGGTTCTGTATCCTTCAGCCTACAGGTTGTACGTGAATGGGTTGAGCGAGTCAGTTTGAGCGTCGATGTACGACGTGGATGTGCACCGACTGGGCGTACATTCACGTGTGTCTTCGTTTCATCATCATTGTCCCCCTCGTCATCGCCATCACGAGCAGCCTGCTCTGCTTCTAAGGCAGCCTGTTCACGTTTCACCTCGGCCAGACAAGAGTCTAACACGGCGGGATTTGGAGACCCGCATCGGCTCAGATTAGTTCCACCAACTGAGCTGGAGGCGGAAGAATAGGAATGCAGTACCGAAACGGGACAAGCGCTTTCGTTGTTGGACGACGACAACCCGTTACTCGCAAGTCGGTGGTTATTCGCCGGGCGGACTGTGGGATGAGAATAGACGCGGGGCTTCGCCTCCATCGCATCCGAGAAATCAAATTCCGCAAAGGTGGGGTGACGATGTATTGTATCCAAGGTCGACGTGGAATCTGTTGGGGATAACTGCTCGGGATTGGTGCACAAAGCACTTGGGAAACCCTGAATGAGATTTGGGCAGGGAGTGGAAAACAAATATGCAATGCCCGAACGATGGAGTGAAAACCGGTAGAAAGAAACATTGTGATGAAACTTAAAGATCACAAAAATAATACAGAAAACTCAGGGTTCATGTAGGACCTGCACCCCAAAGGCTCACGAATAGTCTTGAATAAATAGAAAATAGCCATCCATCCGTATAATTTCAACGAAGCGCGTTGAATTAAGCCAAGAGTTCGCACTCATACAATATATGTGAAACTCTCTCCTGTATGAAAGCTTAAGCTCTACCTTTAAGATCAAACATTTCTTGTGTGATGTTCGTCTGGATATTGCTGATGGACGGTCTATTTCTCTCAATAAAATAAATCAGAGGTGTGGCGACTGGAAGATACTCATTGAAGACGGAAAACCACAGGAAGAAGTGGACCACTTTTAGAGCAAACGACAGTCGTCAAATACAAATTCAGGATAAAAACAATAGACTACTAGTACCGAGTTTTGACTTCCAAGCCAAATGACAAGACATGACGCTTCGGCTTAGCCAAACGACTATGTGAAACAGAAACGGAGCGGTCGACGACTTCATTTTTGTGATTTCGCAACCTCATCCTATATATGATTGGGCGGATGCCGAAGATATGTGCGAACGACATCTAAGAGGCTCAAGTGACTTCCTGTAAGAAGTTTTCATTGAGAACAGCTCTCACGTGCGTTTTCTTTGGAATGCACCGGGTAGGGTCAGCCACAAGCCCAAATTACTAAATGCGAATCAGGAATGCGTTTTCACTTACTGAGCTTTCAAAGAAAATCCCATAACAGAAGTGATCACAAGAAAACAACAAAATAATTCGGGTGACTCACTTTCTTAACAGGTAACAGCTGAAAAGCGCTCATACATATAGTGGACGTACTAACTGTCTGATGGTATGTGCAAACAACATCCCGCTTAGTTAGGCAGTGGTACGGACAGAACAGTCTCGAGATCTACTACTACTCAGTGATGCACCTTTTAAGACGTTTACTCAATGTCCAGAAATCGGCCAAGGCTTCAAATCTTGATCACAATCGCGGCCACTGGAAACTAGTTGCGAAACCCAAACCTCCCTGTTCGGTGGGATCTCGTGCAGATGCCGAACTCACCCTGGCCTACGAGCAACTGAGCTGGTGATTTGGTGAAGACCATTGCCCAGCTGCTACGAATCACAGTCCAAAATCTCTCCACTGAGCTCTTACCAGCTTGTCAATCGAAAACCGAAAGCAAGCCATGATCGACACTACGCTGTTTCATGAATAAAAGCTGGGGGAAAAAAATACAGCTGAAACGTTAGAATGCAAAACGCAACAATACAAAATTGCCAGTTATGTACCTTTTAGATTCAATGCCGCATAGTCATTGAAACCTATTCAGAATAGTTATCTACTACTGACCCGTTACGTCAATAAACATGAAAATCACCCAGAAACCCTGGACAGTTCATTGATGTGGAAGGAACAGAGAGTAGATATGAACAGATGAAGTCAGACCTCCTATTCGGTAAACACTGACGCGGTGCGAAAAAAACATTAACCCATTTCAAGTGAACAACGTGAGAGAAAGTTAAGGCGAGGTCAGAAGCAGCAAGGTGATGACGTGTCGATTAAGAAAGTGGACAACAGTGAAACGTTGTCCGGGCTCGTGAGTTGTATGGAAAAAAATAATAAACAGCGTGAAATGACTGCAAATCTCAATATGATCTGACCTGGTCGTACAGGTGAAAACCAGACTGACTAGACGCGCAATTTCATTTTGCACTTTCGTGGGACCGGTTACGCATGTCAGATACACTTTTTGGAGGGTACGTAAACACCACCTCATATAACTGGGCAAGAATAAAAGAAAATCTAGTTCGAGAGTAATTATAGGAAATCTCGTTGACTCAGTGCGTCAAGTTTCACCGAAACTGGCTTCCTTACTCATTTGCCGCCTGACCTGTCAGCAGTCTCAAGCGGTCCAATTTAGTGTTCAGGCTAACATGTTGGCGACCGAAATTCGGTCACACCTTGTGTTTTCAATTGAACACGAACAACTACACTCGAGAGTGTACGGTGCGGAAGGTGTTCCATCAGCATACGGAACAGGTGACCCAACCAGAGTAGGCTGTAAGCGTTCATCATCCACGTGGTCGGTCACAAACTTTTAGTGTCCCCAAACACATGTCGATGGAATGACGAATTGCTAATACAATCAGCCCAGCTTACGCTGGCTAACTGGGAGAGAAAACAGCGGTTCAATGCAGAAGACTTGTGTGCACCTTCTACTTGAATATGTCACGTCTCCGATCGACAGAAACAAACAGAGCGCATAAACGCGATCTAAACTCTCATTTAAACACTACTTACGCGCCGTTGACAAACCACAAATAACGAAGATTTGCGAATGCGCTACGTGTCCACCAGCTGTACAAGCTGATGGGACAAAACACAGAAAGGTGATGTGATTAACAGTCCCAAGCGGTGTGGTAGCAGCAACAACGATGAGGCCAAAATCAACACAACTTCGTGACACAATACTCCGGAAAGTGGAAAGTGCACGCCATACGGACCAGTCACACCACTTAACCGATTCAGCAAACCCTGAATTCTATACGGGAAACAAAAATGTCTACACATTTAGTGGTGGCTGGTTTACCATTCCACAGAGGCCCCACTCCGATCTTCTCAGGATAGTCGAATGTTCTTTCTACAACATGATAAGCAAATAGATGAGAAAGGTTCGATTCTTATATCGGAAACCAATTGGAATGAAGAAAGCTTGAGAGAGATGCCTGCAAAATGTGGACCCTACGTTCAAACTGACACTTCACTAGCACAATTTTAAGACGAAGGCAGCCTCACAGAACACACTGGTTAACAGTACAAGGAAGCCTTCAAAAATACCAAGACTAAGGCCTGAGAAGTGGAGCGTTGATAATTCACCGTTAGGGATAAAAGTAAAAACACGATCGATACATACGTGAACAGATCGAAAACTCGCATTTCGCTCTGTGATTCGAGAGCCGCCGCGTTATGAGACCCATGGGTACCTTCGATAGGACAGAAATTAGGTTAATACCTCTGTAGTCGTCGCACGATGTGCTAGCATCTTTTCTAAAGGGAATACTGATTTCCGATAAGCAACAACCATAAAACACCTCATTATTTCCCCATTTGGATTGGAAGAGAGATCAATTCAACAAACAACCACCCATTGATATTTGTGGAGAGGGCTGGAAGAAGAATGTCAGGATACAGTTTTATTGTGTTCCAATAATTTAAGTTTCAAGGTGGTTTTGAGTATTGAAGGAAAACCGTCAGGGATGTCATAACCAACCACACCACGTCCACCGTGCACATCTGAAACAGCTGGTTCAGATCATTGAAAGCGAGCTTCGAAAAGTACAGCTCATCTGTCAAATCGCCGCAACAAGCTGTGAATATGTAGACCACCTTTTTTACGTGAAGTTTCACCTGCAAGTAATTCGTGACCAGTAAATGAGAACTAAACAGCACTTGAAAATAAAACTGTCCTCCCCAGTTTTGCAACCCGACCGACCAATTAACTTCCGCTGTACCCATGCCGATACTTCGATAGTTTATGGTACAATTCACTATGCTCATTGCTGTACTCGTGGTCAGAGGGGACTAGTCGACGCCTGTTCATTAACATCATCGGATCGAGAGCAATTTGAATCCCACAGGACTGTCTGTAACCGGTCCCAAGGTTATTAGGAATTCCGCCTAGTACTCGTTGAGATCGTTCTACTGTTGTCACCTGGGCAGTTTAACTGTAAGTGCTGATTGGTAAGCGTTGCACGCGACCTCAACGTTAGACTTCTAGCTGGACACTTTAAACCTGTGCGTGGATGAACCTACGGTAAAACAAAGCGAGTAAGAGCAACGGCACGGTCAGAATCAGGGTGATTAATAAAATAGGAACGGAAGCGTTTAATGGAACCGAGCCATCCGTAGATGATGGCGATATGGTCAGTTTGCAGTGACCACTGAGTAACACAGATCCTTGTCTTGTGCGCTGGAATATACAACACGATGTATTAAGTGAGTGAGATGCGTAGAACAGAAACCTCCCACACCGTTGACAGTGTGGCGCGTCCGGATATTGAAGATACCGCCAAACCAATTTGTTTCTCAAACAATACGACGAAGCCCATATCACCCTTAGGCGAAGTGATTCCAAAATGGCAGTTTATCTTAGAAAATCTAAGACAGTATCGGGAGGTTGTGTTACTGAGACCATGAGAGCTGTGGTCTGTATGGTCTGTGTGGATAACAGTGAACGAAATATGCAGCAGATCCAAACTAGCAACCTTTGTTTCTTCTCAGAGATCAACGCGGCTCGAGTGCGAGACTTGACATCATCGTCCTTGATAAAGAACCGCTTACACATGGCATTGTCCCATGGCGAATTCAAACGAATTACAATAACGGGATCGTAACTAAGGCTTTCGCAGATAGCATATATCCTGTTCCAGAGCAGAGAGTAATTTATCGGTTTAACTGTCAGGAGTTATTGTTTACCACTTGTCTTCACATAAACAGATGGAAATCAGGAGACAATGAAAAAGATAAAACCAAGTGGAGTAGCCTGTTGGTCATCATCATCATCATAGACAGCAATACATCAGTGGTTAACACGAATGCTTAACTGCCACACAATCATGAAGAAACAGCAAACCCTATATATAGGAGAGAAGGAAAAAAAGAAGGGGACGGGAAGAGACCTAACTACTGAAAATGACTACGTCCATATTCAAACATTCAGCATCAAGGTGCCTACACCTTGCAAACAAACAACCGAGCTGCAAGTGAGAGTGAGGCGTCATCAGCGAGACAACTTCCTTACGACCTTCAATGCTCCGCGTCATTAAATGCACTCACTTCACAGACAACTCGACCAAACAACGACAACATTCACGCCACTGAGCTCGATTAGCCACCAGCTCACCTACAGTCTCCAACCGCCGACTCTGTGAATCGCGAGGGTCCCAGCCCGGTAGACGAACACGACCCACAGTGGCCAACCCCTTGGTGAACGACTTCATTTCCCTACGCCAGGTCATTATCTGTCCACCTCGCACCTTACACCAGTCGGTCGCAGTGTCAGCGAACAGTGCTCGATGTAGAAGACGACTAGCTGGCATCCTTAATACGTGACC
>QNGE01004665.1:0-57340 GCA_008508345.1 Paragonimus westermani | reverse complement strand
TTTAGAATTTTGGGGACGTCGAAGGTGATCTCACTACAATGCATTTAGTGCTTCGAGTAGCAGTGACCTCTGTGAGGCGTCAACAGTCACAAACAACTTCTACCCTGATAGTCGGCAGTCGAATATTTTGCCCAGTGACATGATGTCACAATAGCCCGATTACTGATTTTCCAAATACACACACGGCCGCATGATCAGGTAATCTTTGGGATCGTTTGAGAATATGTTATAGTTGAATCCGGTCTTCTTAATCACAGAACCTCACTGAAGAAGGGAAGATTGAAGTGGAAGCCCGTGGTACGTCGTTCGTAAACCGGTGAAATGTTCGAGTGACATTTGTGGGGTTAAATTCTCCGCGTAAAATTCGAACAAGCCTAATCGCGTTGTCAATGCCGTCCTCGTGATCTTCGACGGCAAGTGATTTTGAGCGATGATCAGGAGGCGGATAATTCCGGGAAACGCATCGGAACCATTCGGGCTATCTCGAGTATGTGGGATAAGGAACCTGTCAGACAACCTAGCGTCATTAAGCGCAAGTTAATCTCCACGTGAGAGCCAGTCTGCTAACATTTTCGACACAATAAGAGGAGACGAGAACAAAGGGCCGTTAGACAGAAACGTGTTTGGAGTCGGATGCCAAGCTTGCGTATGGACCTAAACTTCTCGCGTGGTATCGTTAGCTTGTTATGTTTTAAGCGACGTGGTTGGGAAAATACCGGCAAAACAGTCATGACGTGATGGCTATGCGTTGAACTGATGCATATCAATAACGAGGTGGGTTATCAAAAGCCAGTTTTAACTGTTCGAGAAGTGAGGCGTGGATTCACGCAAACTTGCCGCCGCACGTGGAACTTGGTGAGGCAGTATTGGCCAAATTCTCGATAACAGCTCAGAGTTGTTTATGTTGATCACTGGGTTAAAATTTTGGACGGAATCCGTGGCAGTGGTTGGTAGTGGGACACGTGCCACAGCTAAGATACATCAAAAAGTGCAGCGCAGGCATAGATGCGATGTTTGTAAACGCCGGTCATAAACACCAGCTGACGTACCTTTCCGTGTACGTAAACAGAACTGAACCTGCTTGCTCCGTTCTTGGTACTGTGGTAAGAGGAAGCCAACTGCTGCACCGATATCGAAGAGGTAACAAAATCCAGATCCGCCGTCTCGAATGAAAATCAGACAACTGTTAATGCCAGCAACGTTAGCTATCACCAAGTGCTGTCTGATTATTCTACCTAATCATTTCGAGGAAGGAACTAGGATGGGTGACGCAAATTTAAACCTTACGTGTTAAGTGCGTGATTATGATATGCGGGCTCTTCACATGGTGTTTTCAACGACATTGCGGATGCTTGCTATTGTTGTTCGTATCTCGCTCGGATGTTTACCGACTGTGACGGGGCTGCTCTAGGGTTGCAACTAAGGATATTTTGTATATACTTGATCAATCGTTGGATCACAGGTGCTCGAACTGTGCAGTACCGACCAAGCGTTACACATGGCGGAGAAGCCGTCTGGAAACCCCAATTTTCTACCCGCGTTTTACTAGGCAGTTGTGCAATGTTTGAACTATCAGACAAGTCGACATGTTTGACACCCGCCTCTCTGAACTTCTCGCATGGCCTAAATATGTCAGGCGCCTGCAAAATGTCAGGTCGGGGGAAGTCGACCATGTGATGAAACCTTGCCAGTTACTGTCGGAGAAGTCGCCAGTTCCCTGAAAATATTGTGTGACAAGGATTAACAAAGCACACTTGCGAGTGACTGTCATAGTCGGGACGGTCATGTGCCACTTCTCACTTCAACCCTTGTACCAAATCTCTGGCACTCTGCCTACGCGCCTAAGTGTCTACACACCTACATCCCATCTACCCGCATCACTGTACTGTTCGGCTCTTTATTTGGTCCACAAACCCCTTAGATATGATACGGTTTGTGACCTCACTGACTGAGTATCATAAAGGAGCTCTGTCCCTAAGCCAGTCTTTTCCCTGTGTTCCTGCGTTAGCCTCGGTTGGTTGGGTTGGCCGAGAAGTTACGAACTTGTCGTGTATAATCCGTAGTCCGTTATTCATTATCGTTAGCCGTTGCCGCGTTATCCATCGTTTCATTAACCATTATTCCGTTTTGCGTTTACGTGCTCGTAGGCCGTTGATCCGGTCACAACAGTTATGCGATAACATTTCGCAGCGCAAAAACGACATCTCCCTCGGTGAACCAACATCAAGAGTTACTACTTCCAGATGGGGAGACCAGGACCGAAAGCAGGTCAAAATATTTGTCGGGCGAGTTAAAATCCGGTTCCCGAACCATACTATCGACTAATAACGGCAAGGACGAGTAAGACTAAGTGAGCAAATATATAAATTCCAGTCTTTGTTAGCAAAATGGGCAGCTATCTTACTCTGGATGGACTAATGTAACTGCGAAGAAATTAACAAATGTACGGGTTCATCAGTTTTAGCACATGTTTGCACAAAATGAGCTAGCCCTAAGTAGACACAGTAGGGACCAGACACGAAATCGAAGTGCGAATAAACGGAACGCCACAAGTTGAAACTTCTTCAGTTCCGTGGGGATAGTTCACAATGCGGAATTCCCCTCCAGTTGTGCGAAGAAGCTCTGAGGATTGCTCTCCCAAACGAAACAAATGACAGGGAAAGTGCCTTAACATAAAGGTTCTCCCTGGGGTTCTGAGAGCTCTACATTCGTCTTATATTATTATGAGATAGAGGAACAAATATTGCAACAGACTCGCTTGGAAATTTCTCTAGATGATGGGTAGTAGAAAAGCTGTTTCTTTCTCCATCACCTGCAATTAAACACCACAAACACAGATAATTAGAGCCCATGCGCCTGTTTTATCCTAGTTCACAAACTCTCAAGAAAAGACTGGATGAGCATTCTCAATTCCACACTGTCCCATATGGACCAGGCGCGGAAAAACCGAACGATAACGTTGTATAAACCCATTTTTAGCCGGAACTTTTCAGCCAGAAACATCTACCCGAAATACGGAAAGGGGAAGCAACAAATTAGACAGTTGTAAAGTATAAACAGCTGAGTGATCGCCCTCAACCGGTTGGTCTCCAGTTTGTTCATATGCAACAGTAGGACCAAGCACATAAGTTGAAGGACGCACTGAAGATAATGTTACCGCTACACCAGTGAGAAACAGAGTCTTAGTGAGTTGAACATAGAACGGGTTGCTTATTGCATAATAGATGTGTTGATGAGCCAGTATGGGACAAGATAGCCTGACAGGTCTAACAGTGAATCTCCCTTACAGAACAGTGAAATAGAGCTAATGCAATAAACCATATTGGACAGAAAACCGCATTTATTAAAGGAACCGATGACGGCATTGGTTCTGCGTAATGAACAGATGAAAGAACATCAGTTACACAGCAATAAAGAGATTGTTCGACAATGAAGAGACTGTCGTCTTGGCTAACCAGATATGACACGCTAACAGTATTTGCTGAGATGAAGAACAGAAAAAACGTGGAACAGATGGAACTCTTAGGCATTAGAAAAGTGTGGGACCAGTTAGATTTTCAACGGAGGTCAACAGCCAGCACATAGGCAAGCACAACACACTTCGGCAGATTAATATTATGCGAACAAACAATAAACACACACTTTAACAGCCTATCAGACGATCCAACGCTAAATTCTTCTCTACGATAATGCATAACTGCAAAAGCCAGGTCGTGTCGCGTCCGAAGAATAAAAGGGCACGTGCTCGTTCTGCCCCATTGGGCATCTTTGAGATTGACCTCATACACATTGCCTTCGTTTCCAACGGGTGAAGCGATCACATTTTTCGTGTGTGAAATCTTCCAATCACATCCCCCCAAATGAGGAACTTGGGAGGACCAGACGGGCCGCAAGTTATTGTGAAAAAATTGCGGGTCATATGCCCATTTGGTAGCCGATGTTCGTTTGGACATTGATGTTGCGCCTGCAACCACACAGGCCTTCAAGTAAACTCGGCAAAGTGAAATGAGGCCAAACTCATCACTATCAACAGTCCGCTCTTCAATCCTACTTGCCAAGCTGTTTTTCGCACATTGCTATCTTCTAAAACAAGCACACTGCGAGTTAGCTTTCAACTGCATGCATAGGAGCCGTGTGAGTCTAATCCATACGTTAACGTCTGTCAATAAGACTGAACGTCATAGTCTTGCTTTTAGGGAAACCTGGCTTACACGTGCCATCAGTGACAATGAGTTGAGTGTCTGTGGACACTCAGTATACCGAGCAGACTTTGCTCGAGGGAGAATGAGGGCTCTGCTACCTTCCTTAAACGGAGCTACCAAAAACCTGCGGTCTTCGTGGAATTCCGCCTCTCTGGTAAGCGTTACAGTCCGTGGCTTCGACTAGAATTGTTTGGCCAAAGCACACTAGTTATGAGGGTTATTTTTCGTTCTGCCTCATGAAATACTTCGGATATATTCTTGTAAGCCTAGAAATCTATCTAGACTACGAATTTTCCATGTTCTTCTCGTGACAGCCAAAAGTGACGCGCTCTTGCTAAACGAATCAACTGTGTCCCACTGGGAAAGTGAAAACTTATTCTGGACTCTCTTATCAATGTTCGTACGGTGAAGAGTGTGAAAACAACGTATCAGCATCACTACGCGGTACTGTTCTGGTCAGATTTCTTTTCTGCCGGAAAAACAGTCATTACCAGTGAAGGTCACCGGGTGGACAGGGTGGTCATCAAGCCGCTCGTTTCAGATCTGCTGCTAGTGGCTACAACAACCCGCAAGAGGATCCACTCTCCGAAATTTCAGTCGGGCTAATTTAAATGGCCTGATAACCTACCTAACATCACTTTTCGCTGAGTACAATTCTGTGAACCGGAACTAACATGCTTTCGGAAGTGCGATTCAGATACTCGTCGCCTTATTCCAATCGTAGAAATCAAGTACCTTGCGTGATTGGCCACCTGTTCCCGGTAGAATTCGTCGTTTTCCTGACTAACAGTCTCACTTATTCGCGGAGTGCAAACCCAAAGGAAGTTTGGAGTACCTCAGTGCGTTTCACAGTGTTTGAAATAGGTGTGAGCGGGACATTCGTGAGCATTATTGTTGGAACAAAAGAGTAAGCTACAATAAATCTGGATACCAAATGATGAATGAAGTCAAGGACAGGACTCAAAGAGGCTAAACAATGTTCATAAAACGTCCAGTAGCGTTGTGGAGTATTCGAAGTTCAGCAAGCGCAACTGTAACTGAAATTCAATCTAGCAATTGACTATGATGCCTGGTTGCCAGTCAGTGGTGTTTTAAGAAGAACTGACACATGCGCGTAGCAGAGTTTATTCAGAAGTGTTGTGTCACTTTTCTCTAAAGTCAGACAATGCGGTTTGATGCAGCAGTTAAGCAAGACTAGCGAAATTATCTATAAACAAGTGAAAACGCCACATGCCTATCTCTAAGGTGGACGATCGGCACACCTTGAGAGTTCTCTATAAATCAGCCTCGCTAGCATTTCATGCAAGATAACCGAACGCTTATTGAAACGCGTCATACTCAAACATTTCTTTTCAACTGATCTTTCTTCCAACTAGAATGGCTTTGTAATCAGCCACTCACGCGCAATGAACATGCTTATCAAAAGGTGTCGTGAGACAAAACGCAAACTACGAAATTATTGTAAACGAGCAATATTAAAAACAACCGTTGAACGCTACATTATTGGCAAAACCTGGACCTGGATATTACATCACAATGTCAAAAGCCCATGTTTATGTGGGGTTCGAGTGGTTAGGATTGGTTTGTAGCCACGGAAGTTGAAGAGACCGGAATAATTTTCGTGAGAACGCTGACCAGTATTGGGTAGTCTGGTTGCAATCGATTCGGCGGTTGCCAAAACGAGCTGGCGGACTGTCTCTAGTTGAATGTTGGCAACTCTGCGGTCTGTCTCATAAAACCTCTCGACGAAACCACCGTAATTACATTGGCTTGAGAAAGAATGATCGGGAACTGTTATTCATCACATCGTTACATCTGTTTCCGTGGAATTTTTCCGACAAATAATCTTCCTGAAAAGCCCGACAGAGGCCAAAGGCAATTGTTCCACCTCGAAAGCAATCTTCTTCGAATGCGCTCACACTTTCAACCGTGTCACGCATGATTCCCTCAGACACAAACTGCCAAATTATGGCATCCATGGATCGCTTCCTTGATGGATTGCTTCTGTACCTTACAGAAAAACCTTTGGGATCGAAATCCTATCTGACGTTTAATCTCCGTCTCAATCCGTGCGGGAATCCTTCAGTTGTTAATGCTTATTTTCCTCAGTGTCCTGCCGGACAGCATTATCAGTAACGTCCTTTTCTATGCTGACGGAAGTTGTGCTGGGATGTTAGTGATCCCAGTGCACGGCAGATTGATCTTGACAAGATTATTCGCTGGTTGGACTATTAGAATCTCCTCTCAGATAACAGTAAGTGTGCATACATGTCACTCACTGGAGACTCTGACAGTGATTTCGTGATTCGTAGTGCGCTCAGCTCAGTAGGCTTCACGGAAACTAGTCTGAAGAAAGCTCTAGGCATCTCGGTGTCGTCTAACTATCCTTTTGCTCTTCAACAAGATGATTTCCACAAAAAATGTTAGCTACTCTTGAGGTGAAAAAGCGCACCTTCCGCTTAATAGAAAAAAGTGTTTTCGAGCACCATGAATTTGTATAAAACCGCCACTTGAGTAGGCATATCTCCTCGTGCATACCGTAATGAGAGTGTGCGGAGTGCGGCTACCAAACTACTCATCGGCTTAACACATCTCGACTTGAAATTTCTGACCTGTATCTATATAAACTTCGGTGGCTGCACGGCAGTTTATCTGTCAATCACTTACCCTCTATGGTGAGAGATGATAACAGCTGACAGGGACAAGTCAGGAAGCTTTAGAGTCTTTGTCTCCGGGCCTTTCTCAGGCAGTAGTGCTTCTTTTACGTTTATCAACCACTGAAACAGATTTCTTTCTGAGGTCATTAACTTCACTCCTAGAAATCGCCTCGAGGTGCTGACAGATTCTCATTTTACGGTAGTTTAACTGTCTACTGTAACCCAGGGTATGTGTGTCATGTGCTGTCCTCAATGACTGTCTTCCAGGTCAATAGACGTCTGCTTCATAGTGAATAAAACAAACCGACCGGATCCGCGTACCTTGGGCACCTGGCCATAAACCCCCATATTAATGGCTGAAATCGTTGAAAAAGAAACAAATCATCACCATGCCTTGACAGTCAGCATGTCATTCTAACCCAGCTGACAGCATGGATGATGTGGTGTTTGTCATTCTATCGGCCGAGGTCTTTCTCTTAATGGCGAATCTTTCGCATGACTCACTCCGGCAGTATGTCTAACTTTACGTCTAGCGCTCTCTGGTACTTGTCTGCTTACATTCGAATATTCTAACCTGGCAGGAGATTGAGTGTGTTGAGCTGACCCCCTAAAAGAGATGGTGCCAAAACTTCCTGAGTGATACCCGACCCGCGTACGTCGCAATATCTCACAAAAGTTGTAGGTCTCTCCACGGATAACAGATGTTTCTCCGGCACATGTTTATCAAAAAGAATCCCCTTATTTGCTGTCCAGGGGATATGTGTTGTACACTGACTCTGCTAAACAGTATCAGATGATTTGGTCACTTTCATCTATCTAGTATCAACGGAATACTCGCCTGCAGTTAACAAGCCAGCGTGTTTATTTCACACTTTGTATATTCAAGTCACTTCATCTACTGACATTTGCTCGTTGCTGACGTCATTGACGTTTGCGATGGTCGACGAACTGCCCTCTGTAGGCTCCCTGCCAAACGCAACCCAGCTAAATTCCCCCCATACATGTTTACTTCTAATTCTTTGACCCAGTGCCCAGTGGGCTTCCAGCAAATAAGAAACTCCCAACATTCCAACGGACCCGGGAAGTGAACGGTGCAGTCTCACGTCCGTTAAACGATACCACCGCCTGATGTCCCTGCTGGGTTGTATACAAGACTAGCCGGCGAACGTTGGACTGGGGATCGCGGTCTAATTCTGCGAATAAGTTGCGGGATAAAAGACCTGTTTCTAAACCAGCCAGACTGCATTCTCTTTGTCTCATACCGTAAAACATTGTAAAGTTTAGATGACCATATTCTAAGCTCAAACCTAGCCTTTCGGGTGACCTCGTAACTATCAGCGTTGATTCAGAGTCATTGGTTGAAGGGCTCTTGTATTTACCATAAAGCTGGGCTGTAATGGAAGGACCAGAGCGAAACTTAAGCAACCACTGCCGAAACATGTGGACGTGGGTTCACAATACCTACATTCTGGGTTTGTGACATGGTCTCGAGCTCGCAACTTTTAGTCTGTTAGCGTGTGGTGCATTTACCGCAGTGAAGGAATGAACATCCAATTAGTGTGGTGAGGACGGACGGTTGTACTGTACTGCTGACACCACCACTCTTCAGTAGGGAGGCGATATCGTGGATCGCATTGACCGCGGGACAAATACGGGGGAGATATGGGAAAGATCATTGGAGGGCAGCGTCACATGGAATGGCTTTTACTACATGGAAGAACTGAGAATTGGCGTCCATACCGACCGGAACATCCTCAGATCAGTGTTATGTGCAAATGAGTGTTTTTGTTCGTAGTCCGGTTTGGACGTACAACCCGTGTACTAATTTCACAGAATAAACAAAAACTTTGTGCCATCCGCGTTCTCGGTTCACTACATTAGTACCATACAAGACACCGAGTGTTGTGAAGATGCAGCAGAATAATACCAAGTCTAGTTCTTACTGCCAAAATACGCACGAGGATGAAAATATATTCGGGGCCTTAATGCCGCGTGTTATTACCGCCGCTGTAAAATAGTGTGTACGGAGAAACCACTATACCCTGACAAGGTAAGAAGCGATTTGCGTGTTTAGCCCTGGACGGAAACTATAAATTACCAGCTTGATTGAAATAAAAGTGCATGAAAAAACAGCATTGCCAATACTGCACGACGAACTGGGACTATAAAAACCCTCAATTATTTCCGTTACTACAAATGCAGCGAAGCGGCGTTCATCATCCTCTGATGTCCCTTTATGTTCGTCCAAAAACCGTTCCGAGTATCATGAGTTCTCTGGTCTGTTGTGGTTGTTTGACCACAAAAGACATCTGTATACTCTCTGAAGAGGTTATGTCCTTCACATGCTAGCATTATGCCGGCCATATCTAGCGTTCAACGTAATGGAAACGATAGAAGTACTTGTCCTTGCACTAGAAAGTGTACTATGCTCACCGGTGTTGGCAAGTTTAGATCATGAATCCTGCATATTTGGTGGCAGCTGTCCGCAATATTTAGCAAAGTTGTCCAGCCGTTTCTTTTACTTAATCTGTCTAGCTATGACATCCTCAACTGACAATCACGCATACAAGTAGCCAACAACCTTCACTTGTCAAAATCCCTGTGTCTCAACTGTAGCCAACCGGGGAGCTCCCTCCTACGTGACTGGCCAGTTGGGTGTGGTTGATCGAAGTACCCGAAAAGGGTAGCAATTACCTCTGAGAGGCCTTAATCATAAAGTAGCTGGATACAACGCTCGTTGACCTCCCTCTCTCTGCCTCGTCGTTCGGCGTGCATTGTTTACTAAGTACCGTAATGTGTACGAAGTGAAGGTCACGCATATATTAGCATGTCTTTTAATCTGTGTTGTCGGAGTTATCTGTGCTCACCACAATCCTCAAGTTATCATATTATCTACGGTTTCGTGCACGCGCCAGTGATTGTCCATTGTGCAGCTAACAAAAACGAACTGACTGTGATCAGAATGTGAGACTTAAACCGCTTCGACTAGGCCAGTGCTGTCGTGATGTTCAACTAGGATTAGTGAGTTTCAACTAAGCTGTCATTTCACTTTGTCCCTGAGTACAAGCATTAGGGTATGTGGATGTACTGTATCTTGGAGTCATCTTGGGAACCCATGACTAACGTCGATAGTGTTGGTGCCTATGCCTTCTCTCTGCTCCATGATTTCGACCATTGTATTTATATCTTCATTTCCTTTGACGAATGAACTATTGAATTAATCGACTGAGCCAAGCTGGTTAAGCTCAGCCAGAATACCTCTATTAAATATTTAACCATTTTGACCGATAACACTGCAGAGTCAACGCAGGTCCTCTTAAAGTCATCAATTTAACTGGTGAGACTTTCGATATTGTCATTAAATGACAAACGTCTACGGATTTCACCTCAGAATCTAACCGTAGGTGTCTGCCAACACTAACTCTTATTTATCAGACTTCCGTAGAAATATGCATCTTCATTGTTTGTACCCGATTCATAAACGGTGAGGAGTAGAGAATTTTGGTTGATATAATTTAAACACCACTCGCAAATGACTAGAGTTTTCAAGTAATCACCCGGACAAGGATATGCACCACCGATAAGCTCTAACAAGAACTACACTCGAGTCTAATACTTCTTCTCGAAAGGGGCTAACTGGAAAGTCCACGTAATTGAAACGGATCCGTTCACTTGTGAAGTGGGTTCAGGATATAGCAAACAAATCTCCTAATGCTTGTCAGTGATAATTAAAAATTGCTGGATAACAAAGAATAAGTCCAACTTCGGGGTGCCATGAAGGGGGAATCAAAAATAGACGCTAACTGGTCTTCGCGGTAACAATGAGAACAACTGATATTGATCACTTTCTGCGATACAAATTTGACCTGAATCGAACGAAAATAGATTAACCGTGAAATAGATCATGAGGACAAAAGAATGCTCATGGAATTTAGGAGCCACGGGGTCATTGGAAGCACGATACTATGAAACAGTGGCGTACTTGGCAAGATACACAGACCCAGATATAAATTTAACGATTTCTATTCTATTTTCGGTTCCATGCTCAGCTTATAGTAAGTGACCATCGGTGTTGAGATTTTGTATGCGTACCTGGGCTAATTTTGAACTTTACTTGACCTAATGGGCTGTGGCTGATCTACTTGGTTTATTTTGGTGATGCAAATGGTGTACGAAGTTGTAAAGAAACGCAGAACCTTTAATTCGTACACTCAGATACAGTGAATCTCATCAATGCTAGCAAGCTGCAAGGTTTTAGGCACCGCAGCACACGACAACGCTTGTTAAAACGCCGCTTTGCAGGGACAGGCGCGTTTACTTACCCGCAACTTTGCTTCAGGAGCTTTAGCTGTTGACAGAAGCACTACGTTCAACGCCGCATTGAAATATCTTCTTTATAAGTGGCTATGCATAACTCGTTACAACCTACTCCACTTTCAAGGTGAACCACCGGAGGCTAAAAGCTGCAGTCAGATAAGTGTGTTAAATTGCCCCTCTATGATTAACAACCATCTCACCATTTATACTCCAGCTACGAACCAGGATGATCAGGTCTTTCTTGTGCTTATCAGTTCAACCGTAGTTGCAGTGCCCAGGATGTGGGAGAAAATAAACTGAAATGAACCATTCAAACAACACATCTTACTACATGTCTAACCAATCGGGCTGCATTACTAATGAGTAGTGTGGCAGATTTGTGATTTTACATGAGACCCAACTGTGAAAAGTCAGGGCTTCGGCTGAATTCGAACCAGCGACAGACACAGCATGCCTCAAGGCGGCAAGCGCCCTACCAGCTGATCTACGAAGCCACACCAGAAGCTCGGAAATTTCACATTTGGACTCGGTTACCCACCCGTCCCACTGCCTCAGCCTCTGGCCCATGATCGACCACCGTATCACTCGTCACGTGGTCGTAAACGGACAGATTATTGATAGGTCTAGTTGTTTCACAGCTCTGTTATGTAATCCAGACTTACATGTGCTTAAGCTGGTGGAAGTCTCCCCGGTCACGATTCTGGAACCGAGTTCACGTATGCAAAATTAGCTTTTAGTTACGCTGAAGCTGTTCGAATTTTTAAGGATTTCAACCATACGTTTGCTGATGTGTCTTCGCAGGATTCGTTCACTTCACTATACATAACAGATTGCACGTATGTGTCTGAATTGGGTATACAGAACGAGATCATGCTGCAATTTTCGTTTTTCGGTTTGTGTTTTCGAGTTCCAAAGAAAAAATACCTCGCCCTTCTATCATCTTCCGCTTCCCTGGTCCATCGCGACATTTTTCAAATGTTTGTCAGTAAACCTGTCGTTCGTTTCCGAGGCCGGACGTTGTAACTGCAAGCGTGTTGTAAGACTGACCTCTGTGCCGGTCCACGACCAGCAGCAGCCCTCGAAACAAGTTTCAGAGTCGAATACAACTTTTCTAAGCTCACAGTGATTCACTACAGGGTGATTTGTAGAAAGACCACGGATAACCCTTAACATCAAAGCTTATCACCTTACATATATGTCCCTCACTCATATGCACTATATTAGTTTCACAGTGTATTGTATTCCCCATTAATGCAGTTCGCGTTGACAAGGCATCAATCCGAGCTTCCTTACGGGACAATATTCTATTATAACGTGTACTGTAAATGCAGAAGGAACAAAGTACAGTACGCACGTAACTGGTTGAGGTTCTGTGCCACATCTAGAGCAACAGGCTATGCGCTGTAACTTTGATGACAAGCCTGAACAGAACAGACCATTTGACTGCTGCTCTAGCTAAAAATACTTGTAATGGAAAGTGGTAACGAACAGAGGTTTGCCTTTTGTGGGCGGTTGGATGGAAAGTGTGAAGGTGTCGGTCGCACGAAGACTATTCCAAAAATCACTTGATGTAACAACGTGACACAACCACCTGCCTAAGAATGACAGTGTTGCGGAATCTTTCTGTCACAACAAAGTTTGTCAACTGTTGTCCGCTTGGCACTTGTTTTTATCATACCTCGGTGTGTCGCTTTTGGAACGTTTTGCACGGTTGTATCATGAACGCTCGTAAAAGCACAAACCATAACGTAGCTGAATAATGAGATGGAGGTCTTAGCAAGAAATCCAACTCAAATCACACATTACAGCCGACTTCTGTGACGTCGTGATTTTTTCACCGGTTTCCAACATTTCAGGCCAAAGTGCTCCCTGAGTTCATTGTTGAAACGAGAAGCACTGAGTCTTTACATCCAGAACAGTACTGTATTCGATGAACCGAAGGCCTGTGTGAGTCAAAAACATATAAAAGGATCAACGACGTGACTGGTGATCATCTTAAGCGTCTTCGTAGCACCAGTTTACTGGTTCGATGTGCCTATGATACAAAGGCGCACGTCCAAATTTTGATAGCCCAGCCCCAGACCACAGTTTATGCAACCAAATCTATCAGATAACCGAATAACTCCTTAGCTCCAAACAACGCGGATGTTGCTAAGGCGGATGAGGTGCTATCTGCAAATTTTCTTGTTCACGCAGTATAGATGGCATGAAGCTGACTTCAAAGAGTTTAAAGGTACGGTTGAGCCGAGCTTTTGAAGCGCGAGAATCTATCTTGTAGTCTCAGAGAAGGGGTTTGTGGTGCCGTCAATCAACTGAGATGAAAACATGCAACCAATCATACGAGCTCGGCCGTATGGTCCCCCGATTACGGCCGTAAAAAATCATGATTGCAAATTCTGAAAGATCTATAAAGATTATCAAATGGCCGTGAACATGGAACTGCACAAGTGTACAGAAACCACAGTAAGACCAACAGTGGGCTTTTCTAAAAATGGTCTTACCCAAAACTGCCTGTGAACACTGACACACAAAAACGTCATGAAAGGTTTTTCAATACAAATTTCCTCCCATTGTGGCTAAATTTTTTTTCGGGAGTATTTCAAGATGCTGCTGACCTGATCCTTGAAAAACCTTCTACGCCATTTGCTTACCAGAATGATGTAGTTGTTTTGGGCTATAATGCTTTATTGCTTTGCCGAAACCAGTGGGTTGTTCAACATCGTGAACTACATCTTGAGTAGAATGATAGAATTCCTTCTTTTTTTCTGATGGGCCTGATGGATATAGATCAGCCTCAGCACAAAATCCATCCCTGACTAACGCGAACACGCCCAGAAATCAAGAAAATCCACGATCGACCATGAGCTGCTAACAGCATTGCCTCTGTTTTATTCCCAATTTTGGTGTTAGGGTCGACCGCTTTTCATGACACAAAAAGTAGAAATCTGGGCACAGATCCCGGTTTTCCGTGGTTCCATTAAAGTATCTCAGGTAACCCGAGGAGAGAGCTGGTGCCGTCATCAAAACACACGGGTCTGATGGAGGTTGGAGTCGGTACTGCACAGAAACAATGGAGCATCACCATTTTGTGAATTCCTTGAGTGCTGAACAAAACAGACGCAGAAAGACACTTTGACAGTGGTGTCGTCGGTTCGGAGACTGCACAACTACTTTGTCTGGCCTCAGCTTGACCTTGGTGCGGAAAGATTCATTTGATAATTAATTCGCTGTTGATTAACACGGATTCACACAGAGGACTCTCGATGTTTTTTCATGTTGCACTCTGTTCGGCAAACTCCTGTCCACGTGGTGCCGGGAATTTTCAACAGTCAGCTGGAGAATATTTTACCATTCGAGTGTGACTTAACCGCGAGCGAACCCGACGGTTATGGGTAAAGGAAGGCTGATCACATGTGTCCACCTATGTCTTCCTCCAACAGAAACCAGTCAGTGTTGTGTACGCAAAAGACCCTTGGCCAGCAAGTTCGTTTATTGCGCAAACTTCCGTACAGGCCATGTCAAAAACTAAGCGACAAACGCGTACACTCATTTGCACGACAGTCATGCATTCACATACATTGTCATTCGCCTTGGTGAAAGTTCTCACATAGCATGTACACACTGTTCCGATAGTCTCTTCTTGTCCGTCGTGTTCGGGGCTTGTCCTTTTGTTCCTGAATATCGCCTGTGGGTAATACACTACTTGTGAGTAGTATACTACTCACAACAAAAGGAGTAAAATAATTGAACCACAAACGGCAACTAAACGTTAAGAGGGTCAAATAAGCTCGTGGTACTTACTTGATCGCTTTTGCCATCATAAAGCGTAGCTTCTAACTGGTGCTTTTCTCGCATGTCTGTGATATGCTCTTGGAATGTCCAAGATATGAACGGTAGGGAAATCTGGAACCTTGAGCTAACGAGATCGGTCACTTCTGTTTGGTACACAAATCTTTTCAATGATAGGTCAGGGAGGTTGAAATAAACAGCACTGGAGTGCTCCTGATTTTCTTCAATCAAATGGTGCAACATTTACAAATGAATTCACATACCCTCGCTCTTGAATCAGTGAGAACGTAACGTACTTCCAGCAAAAAATCACATTAAGTCTATTCATTCTTCGAAATATGAGTATATACCTATACTGACAGACTACCCAAAAACTCATAAAAAGAATTATGCAATAGTGATACCATTAAAATCGAATCAATACACACCAAAGTATGCTCGACCACTTATTCCATTGGACATGTCGAACGTGTGACCCTCTTTCAATGCTCGGTCCAACTTTGAGCAGTTTGTGATACTCAGACTAGTGGGAGTAATAGTAGGTAATGATCTAGCTCAGTCCTAATGCTAGCCTCATTATAGCACAAACGGATGAGCGCCAGTTGTGGATACAATTACGGGTTCATTGAATCTCATGTTACACGCGCTTTCATGGATGGCACTACGTAAAACAATTGGTTGGGGAGTGCGAGACAGCAAGGTGCCTGTCACCTCGCATTTTTCTGGTGCTTGAGTTGCGGAGGACTCACCTGTTTGAAAGTCGTAGGACGAGTAGCACGAGTAGTTCCATCCGATAAAAACCTGCCTATGACGTCCTGTCATTTGCAAACCGCTAACCCATAATCTGCAATCTCCACACACATGCACCTGCTCTGTGCTATCGACTTGCACTGAATACGTTGAGTACGCTGAATATCGATGTCCCCCCCCAGCTCATTATATGCTGCTCCTTATTTCTACGGTTAGAGAGACACATTCGCAGGAGATCTACTCATCGTTTGTAGACTAGAAAAGAACAGCCTGCGTATGAATTGTACCATGATCAACTTATATTATTGGGATGCGCATGCCATTTACCGGATCTTGTTAACAGTTCGCTCTTTCTCTTCTAAACCATCATCACTTAGTTGAGACTTTATCGGCTAGGCCAGTAGCGTTTGCCGGAAATTCGTTTCGAATGGACAGATTAAGATCCCATATGGGGACGAGCGAACACAGTTGGTGGATGGATGGCTTTATTCCCCACGCAACATGTGGGATGTATCGGCCGCGGTGGCCAAAACAACAACAAATTGATCTGGCCAACCTCAGTGTCTGTGACATTTCTGCTGGTGAGTCACAGCAACTAAGTGGATCTGATTTGTGTCATACGATCTGGCTGTCGTAGTACAGCGGTAAAACTAACACGACGACCGTGCTCTGTAGTCCTTTGGACTGAGGCACAAAACCACATTGACAGAGAGATGGCGCCGACTACTTCCGCTATCCTAGAACTGGCACCTAAGACAGCGCGTCGTACAAAGGTTGTTCATTCAACTAAGAAAAAGGAGTCATATAAACCTTGAAGTTGCAATAAACGCAAACATTTATTGCACATAACAACAGCCTGCAGCTGAACATTATTGAAAAATACCATCTCTAGTTTGACTCCTACTCCGAACTTCCTGCTTTTCTTAATATTTTTTTTGATAATACGATAATAACAGCCATTTGACTAATGACTAGTAGTACACTACGATTTGTTTTATTCTCTATTACCTCCCAAAAGTTGTCTTTTTACGGTTTTCAATTACGGAAGTCATCCCAGTTACATTGATGACTTCGAAGCACCCAAAACTCATGCATTCTTTCTATGATCGAAATATTGGGCCACGGCATTCCATTCTTTTATAGAAACCCATCCATTTTTTGACGGACTTCACAAATCCTGGTATTCGTAAAAACAAATGAACATCCTCAACTAGGTTCGGTTACAATTCTATGTATGTTTGTATCTGTGGACACGGTTCTTCTGAAATCTCTCATTTATCACAATATCTTATAAATCCTGATATTTGTAGAAAGGAGTTGACCGTGAAACTGTCAATTTTTCTGTTTGATGAAGTTGTACTTGTGTAACTGTTGTGGGTTCATCTCCTAGGGTACGTAGAACAATTTCTTGACCCGACCAGACTAGCTGACTTGGCCATGAGGACTCGTGCTATCATCCCATTCTGAGATATAATAGCTTCACAGTCAAAGCACAAATTGATGAACGTTTAGAGGTGACCAGTTACGATTCTCGAATCAGGTATTCTCACTGTTATTCTCCGCTTGTAAATGTCTGGCATTAATTCGAATAAGGTGTTGCAGAAGAATGTTTGAATATTAATCTCCTAGCAGAAGTGAAGCGAGAAGAAATTTTCGATGAGGCATCAGGGTGATAAGCATGTGTTTACGAAGAGGAACATGTGGGTGGAAATTGTTCTCAAGATGTACTTCGTATGACATAAGCAACAGGATCTATGGCGGACAAGGAAAAGTGGGACTTGAGTGGCAAACATTTTGCAAAATTTTCAAGTTGATCATNTGAATGCGAACGCTGCGATCAAATGTGAGTGATGGCCAACTTGAAAATAAACCAAATCCCCGACTACTCATCAGTAATTTTGCAAAACTGATCGTTTTGAGCAGATTAAAATATCTATTCCAGATAAATATTTTGGTCATCTTCGAAGAGTAAAAAAAACCTAGTTTTACGAAACGACATCTGACTACCTTACCTGTTTTCACTATTTGTTAGATGTAGAATGTCCGCACTGTAATACCACCACAGTTAGATCACCGGCTTACAAAGCGCAGTTGCTTTTCTTACTGACCACTTCCCTTAACTTAATCTGTTTGGTGATGCAGATATTCGTATCCAAGTAGTTATAGTTTGGAATGATGTTGAATCACTCGATTACAAATTTTAATCAATGGATCGATGGCATGTTCGTTAACGACCCACTTTTCGATTAGATGGCGTGCGGTTAAATGAGCATTCTTCCGAAATTTAGGCCTTTTGCGCTTTCGCCGGTTTCACTGAAGTCTATTTTTGTCTCCCGTAATTAAATTCAAGACGGCATTGAGAGTCACCTACCTTCTGGTTTTAACTCTTATCAGTAACCTTTTAAAAACGGGAAATTATGGAACACGACAAACAGACTGGACGGGCCAGGATAGCTATACTTATAAACATTATAGTGACACAGAGTAATGGATCTCGGAAAAGAGTAACGCCTTCACCAGTGGAACACCGTGTCTGCGGTGGCACCATTTTATACTAAATCTGTGACTAACCATGTCATTTCTTTACTGAAAACGGCAAGCACGTATGTCTGTCTCCAGTTAGGGATTTGTAATGAAGCTATGCATTGTGAAGGATGCGTCCGAGGGAAAACGGTTATGGATCTTTGATGAATGATTCAATATCGTTTTTACGTTTTGGCCACAGGTGCACATTTTATAGCTAAGCCTAGGCAGTCTTTCACCTGTGCTCTCGGATATTTCACGTATATACTGTCCGTCAACTTTAGCCATCGGAATACTAATCAGATCAGTTTTGAGGACGGATGTGCAGGAATTTACAATTGAAAGCGTTAATAAGTAGGCCGCGGAGTCTAAATCGCGGACACAAACACACTACTGACCATGTATGGCTTGCCTTGTGTTCGCTAATCAATAGTGAAGAACAACACCGATCACTCAACAATGCTTTGAAAAATTACTATGGATAAAACGAACAGTTGAACCTTCATGAAACACCTCTTTTTTGATAGAGAAAACCAGGCTGAAAACTGGAATTTGTGTTGAAACCACGTTTGGTTAGGGACTCACGCAGCATCTAAAAAATTGTCCCAAAAAGCCCCGGTTGATGAGCTTTCAAAGCAGTGTAAAGCGAGCTAACTTACTGGAAGTCTTAGAGAAGATTAGACAGGCTACATCAGTGGACATACCTGTCCCGGTGGTCCCGACTGAACAGATACTAGTATGTAGTACGTTTAGTGTACGTGAACGTCCCTAAGGAAAAATGTAATATGCTGTTTTGAAAAATTAAAGTTTGATCATCTATGACAATACGGAACCATCCAATAAGCCTTCCGTTCCTTTGGAAAACAGTTAGAGTAAAGCTAACCGTCGATAGCATGTGCGGTCACCTGCGTTTACCTTTGAGGATGAGGGTGGTTGTGAATTCCTTCCCTGTCCTTGATGGGCGACCTATTGTTATCGAATGGTTGGAATTAGCTGTTAGAGATTCAGACACCATAAACGAAGTTGATTAAAAAAGAAAAATCCGAACAAAACGACCCATAGCTTTTGTGAAGAATGAGATATTTCAAGTTAGTCGTTGTCAGTTATATGGATAGAAATTTCGTATTAACAGTCCGTACATATTTACTATAGTTAGGGGGAAGATGTACAAGTAAAAAGGTTTGTGCTAATTGGTTAAGGCCGTCCAACATCAAACGTTGTCACTTTTCACAGTGCGTTAGACCTTGCTGTATTAAAGATCCTGTGCATAAAGGCTGATCTGTGGAATAGCCCAATCAAATAAATGACAGAACGAGTTGTATGCATCTCTTTTCAGGCCGATTCAAGAAGATCAGAAGTCCTCGACCACGTGCACAAGATCTATCCAACCAAGTAGTAATCCGAACAGTAACGCTGTTTTCACCGACTTCCCTACGGTCAGGGATAATTTGTCATGGGTTGTGTCCTTTAGACCACACCTCTCTTACGCCTATTGCGTGCGGTTGGCACTGAAAGCAGAGGAGTTGCATCTAGTCCATTTTATTGAGAAACAAAATAACATCGGTTAACAGATTACTAATCGACGGTTTACCGCCTATACTGTATCCATCAAACAGAATTCTTTATAAGGCATAAATGTCGACCATACGATTACATTTTCATGGATAACATGGTTCTGAAAGTCTCACAGTTTCAAAAACCCTTATAGGAACAGCCGACCCAAGATAATAACCAACAGAGAAGACAGGTGCCCTCTAGCGACAATCAAAATGAGTCACCGTGTTCGGAGCCAAAATCTGGTTAGGTTTATTAACTGTTAACATCCCTAAGTACATTTTGAGTACGCTTAACTACTATGAAAATTAAATGAAGGTATCGGTGATATGTACCCTCTCTGACGGCGAGGGACGAGGATATCAGATGGGTTCAAACGATGGGACGCTCTTGTAGGACGGGGAATATTTTGACCAGACGAAGTGACAATTATCTAATTACCATCATGTCGGAAGACCGTGTACGGAATACGAACGTTCAGGCACCTGCAATGCAGTCTACATACACAGTTGCCACAGTCTGATAGCATCATGAAGTCTGGTACGGGGCAGTCCATCGTATACGTATGTGATTTATTGAACATGCCAGCCTCATAGTGGTCCGAGGGCAAATGCAACCACTGAGTGTTTGTATTCCTAGCTAGTTTCTGTTTGCTGCGTGGAATTTTTTACCACCTTAAACTGTGTTCAAAAGGTGGTTTAAACAAGTAGAATTTTGCTGAAAGTGCACCACTGATATGGCGGAGATTTTTGGGTTCCGAAGCCGTCGAAAGCGTTATTTTCCTAACCATCGATATAGTTATTCATGCGAACTTATATGATCGTGCCTAGCAAAATCCGTGGCGCATACATTTTCTCAAATGATCAACAGTTGCGGTAGTCCACAATGCAGATGGCTCTGATTAGTCACAGGATATATTGCTCGGTTAATCAATCGAGTGACCTATTTTCACTACCCTAATTCTGAGGTTAAACAGCTTAGTAATTTTATTATTAATAAGTAATTAATTAATTAAGTAATTAATTCACCAGCATACTGTGTCCCTCCAGGCTCAACGCAACTCGTGCGGCACTCTGAACAAGATGGAATTATTTTGGTTACTGCATAATTGAGTGTACCACTTCTCTAAACGCATCACAGAAGGACTTTTATTTCCGGTCGTGAACGGTTCTAGGTCAAATGAAGGGTAATGGCCTAACTGTAGTGTTATTTTTGACAATTTTCAGATAAACTGGTCTTATTCAGGAGAATATCACTTTGAAAGCCATCCTCACCACTGACTCTTTGGAGCGCATGGTCCGTAGTGACCATCATAAATAATACTTTCGGCAGTCACGCTTCACTGTATATCTCAGATACTGCTAAAATTCAATACGATTTTTTTTAGTTGAATAAACCACAATTCGCAGTGCCTCACTTAGTGCACTTCAATTTCGAGGACCGTTAACGTGATAAGAAGATAGAGCTCTGAATTTGTTTTTCGTTGCCATAAACACGTTGGGAGGGAGACTCAGATTAGCTATTAAACGGTTGGATAGTTCCAACAAATGTCACGAATGGGAGTAAGATTTACGCTTTTTCGGCCACATTTGAACTTTCTATCGTGATAGAGTTTTTCTACAATCTACATTAGATTAAGCTGACATGATTTAATACTCCCACTTTCCCGACAGTGTGTTTTTTGAATTTGTGAAGATCCTGAGGAGGCATCACGAACAATGATGGAACGTTGACTGTTGGGCTAGTGAACTGAAGATGATGACTGCCGTTAACAATTCGGACTCAATTCCTATGACTCCAGCTGGAAATCACATATCTACCCACGAACAGTCAGAGGACGGTCTCCGACTTTTTAAAATATGTGTGAATTTGTCGTTTTCTCTTGTCACCCTTGCTGTTCTGCAACAGTTATTGGTCCAATTAAATTTATTTTCTACGGCTCACCCAACTGCTTAAGTGCATAGTTTTGAAGTTTTTTTTAGAAGGATTTAAACACTATATTGCTGGATGATGTTAAAACCATCAGATTTCGATGGCATCGTAAAATGTTAACCGGAAGATTGTGAGTTTGTATCAAAACCACATCACCTTCCCCTCTGGTGGTTTACGGTCGAAAATAAGAATTAAAAAACATAAATAAATGAAACTGCTCATGTTTTATGAGTGTTGAGACAAAACTGATGGTTACTGTGATGATAAAACGGCGACTTGAGACAAAACTTGCAAAAAACGGCGTTAACAGGAAGAAGTGAAATTGGAAGATAAAATAAAAACTGCAATGAAACAATCGCTAGTTTATATTGTAAATCATATTCCGGATAAATCTCGGTAAATATTCTATAAGAAATGTTTGCACAATGACGGTAAATGCAACCAGAATCACAGTTACAATTTCACGACACGAGTCCATTTGTTCGCACGAATTCGGACAAGACTTTTGGTAAGAGTGACGCAAATTACTCAGTAACTCTTGGAAAAAAGCCACAATGACAAGACAAGAATGAGGACAATCACACCCAAAGCCGTCAATTTTTATTCTAAGTTAGTAAGATTTTCTTGTTTGGCCGCTGCAACTTCAATTTCACCTACGTCCGCGTTGTCGATCAGACGACCAGTTTCTCCAGAATTATTTGCATGAATGCTGTGCCTCCAGCCGTATGCAAAGTAGATCATCAATCCTATTGAGAAGAAAATGAGAGAGCTGCCACAAGAAGTATACAAGGTTCACGAACAGAAAATACGACAGCCAAAAGTCATATTACGTTTTTATCCTGCTATTTACTCGGAGGGAGGGTTTTTTCAAGATATATATTAGGAATTGGTTTGTACCCTTCGTCACTTAGACTAGGTGAGAAACAGATTAATTTTGAGTTTGGACTCGGCTTGGTCACGTACCAATGTATCATACTCAACTTGGCTGTACCATTTGACTAAGCAACGATGCGTGAATTCACCAAGGAGGATGAGGGGAAGAGATGGCGAGCGCAAAGTTTACTTGTCACAGCCAACCAGCTATAAAGCTTGAGTGCTGTGTTCAAATATTTGTTCGTTTGACTAGAAGACGCAAATAAAAATGACTGAGTTAAATTGAAATCCGATGGACAGTTGCTGCATGTATGACGTAATGTCCGTACTACAAAGTAAGTTCTATTTCCAGACTGGTTAGACAGTCAGATAGTTCATGGACAAGAGGGTTTCGTGAAGAGATGTAATCAGTAACACAGCTACGTTTCATTTGCAAAGAACGATTGTCTCGGATTTGTATTCTAATGATACACGAAAGAGCTTGAAAACCTTGGTGTTCTTGACAGATTTTGGCAAATTGATGGATAGTTTATCATATACAGAAAAAGCTGGAGTCAGTGCTAAGTCTTTTCAAGTGTGAATTAATGGTTCATTCTTAGGGAGCAACAAAATTACGATACCTATCACAATATCACTCTGGGATATAACATAATCAGAAATTGAGTAATCGTCCACCAGGTTTGTGGGAATCGGGCACGAGCCTGGGAAATTCTGATCTGTGGGTCATCGAACGGAGTCAACAAGGCAAGTTATGCGGGCGTGACCGGACAATTTGACCATTACCCGCAAGTGACTGATGATGTGGTTGTGTGCAGTAAGAGGTCAGCGAATTCGTGATAATCACAACAGCACGAATGCCATTAAGTGCACAGTGACACACCGCTTGTTTTGTCTCTAAAGATTTCTGCCGTTGGTTACATATTATGCGAACAGCAGGACGCTTCCGATATTTACTGGAGTGACAGTTCGTCTACTCTGATTTATTCAGACTAAAAAGATGTTATATTGGGAACAATCTAGCATACACACTACCCCCCAGAATCTTGATATGAAAAGGCGTACTCGAAATCTTTTATACGGACAACCACAGCCTACAAAGAGGTTAAACCATAACGGCAGCGTTTTCGATGATTCCCGGAGAAATTTTCATTTCAACTAACCCTTCGGTCACCTGTAAACCATGAACACTTTTGGACCGTTCAGTGGGAGCTAGGTGCTTCTGAAAACATTCTTGCAGACAAAAATAAATGCTACGCAGTTAGACCATGAAAAGCCTCTCTGGAAAATGGAGTGACTACAACCAAACGTAGTGACTAAAGGGAAACGATACTCCAAATCTTTCAACACTGAAATTCGAGAGGGCGCGGGACCTCGATCGAGAATCTGAGTCATCTTGCAACCTCCGCCTTTCATTTACTCTTGACAGAAAAGACAAAATCAGATGTCGTTCACATATCTCAATTTCACAATTAGGTACAAGAAAGCGCAAGGTAATTTTGAGGCGTTATGTTCATGTGAATTTTCCAAGAGCTTACAAACGAAGCTCTGTTAGATCAGGACTGCATAATTTAAAGTTGCTGTTGGCAGCTCGAAGTTTTTCTACTGTGGACATTCCCACTATTGAAAGTCTTCCTGACATTAGTAACTAAAATCGGATATAATTATCACAAACGGTGTTTTCCGTAAAACACGGATACCAAAAATACAACGCAGAATGTAGCTTTCGGTCCCCAAAAGTACAAAATCCGGATTACACCTGTAAAATTCACCAAACGACGGCCTGCGTGAGACTATACAATCATAGTCACAGTGGTAACATTGAGAAACGTCTTACTTAGGAATGAAAAATTTCCCAGGATTCCACGATAAACCGAATAAACCGGCACCAAATTGTTATATTTACTGTTAACGAATATAGTGTTTTTTTAAGTGCTTTCGTAGTATGGTGATAAACTTTGTCGTGAAAAAGTCACGTGAAGTTTCATCCATTAAAAGCAACGACCTGATCGGTTCATGATTTGACGATTTCTACAGTAATCACCTCACAGTTGTCTAATTAACTGTCATCTGATAGCTCTGGTAAATATTCCGTTGTGCAGAGGAAAGCAAGATACATACGTTCGTTCAAGGACCGATGACAATTTGTTACACAGGTCAATGTTACTACTCACATTTGCCTATTCTGACTTCATAAGTAAACAGATGTGGTTCCTTAAAACTGATTGTAAATTGTTGAGACATATCCAGTAAGCACGATTTGTTGTCCGTAGAAAGACAGCTTATCACAATTTGTGTACACTGTGCGGCTGGATTCACGACTGCTGCGTTAGATACCGATAGTGTTCTCCCTGTCTGTAGTGTGAGGTTTGTCTACCGTGGTGCTTATTAACATATTGTTATGAATAAACTACTCAAAATAGTCATTTCAAAAAGCGTATTAAATATAAACTGTCTGCGTTCTTCAGTGATGTCACTCAAGCACATTTTCCTGACTGTGTCTATCAGACATCGGATTAGATTCTTCTTTTATCGTAGTGACACGAAACTATTGAAGTTAGTGTACTGGCCCGTCCAAGTTGCTTTACGATACACCTGCTGTGTCGTGCCATCCTTGTGGCTAGACATGAGCATATCTAGGAAAGCTATACCTACGGATGATTCGGGTTCTAGGGCAAAATGATTACTCTAATGGACAGAATTGAAATGCGTTAATATTTCACTCAGACTTTTGGATTAATCTGCCACACACATGATATAGTCTAGACAGCGTTTGTGAAAGATGACTGATTTTATTTGTTCAGCTGTTGACCTACATTCTAGCTTCACCATAAAGATATCGGCCAATAGTGGGCCTACTGGCAAACCTATTGTTACTCTGTCCTTTTTATGGTGACTTGCCGACAAACGTGAACTGAACGCTGTATGTGCAGAGATATAGTAACTTTTTTCAGTTTTTCTACTCGTATTCTCACGTTGATATCACTTCTTTCAACATACTGCGTCAGAAGCTCCATCGTTTCACTGAGTTAGATATTGGTGAGGAGGGATTTGGCATCAGGCGAGAATAGACGTCAGCTTACTACGTTTGGCTGCTTCAATGTTTCGATAAATTCGAACGAATTGCTTGATGTCACATCCCTCTTCACCCTCCTTTGCACAAATAACCTTAACAAGACAAAATATAACATGACATTTTAGACAGTCGTGTGCTAAGGAGCAACGAGCCAACCTTGCTGTCTGCAATGGATACACAACATATTTACAGCATAATTACTGTAAGAGGAGTTAACAGAGTAATTTAAAAACTCCTATCATTGACATTGAGGATGATGGATTTGCCAATAGTTACGAAACGTCTGTTCTGATTCTGTTATGAGCCTTTATTGGATGAACTGAGAGGCTCTTTCCAGGTCAGTCAAATGGCTGCAGACGATCACATCGAGAGCAAATGCACTTGGAACTGTTTTGGACACACCTGTGTCCAGGGTGCCAGTTGAACCTATCAGACTGAAGTTAGCGAACCACAGAGTTCGAAACATGTTTCAGTTCATCCACGTAAGCCAAGACCTAAACACACGCTCGACCAGTGGTTTCATCCAACTTCTCGCAGCAGCCTGTCCGTGTGAAAATTTAGAACACAGCGTTACAAATGTCAGTATCACCAAAAATGAGTCGTTGGAACTATTGCTCTCCTTGTAACATGACCTTCAACATTGTTTAAAAATTAGATCTATCGCCAGATACATGCAGTAAAGCTAGGTTCCCGTCTAGTCACTGTGTTAACAAACTGGGAAATGATAACTCAGTTTCAGTCAGCTAATAAATTAAGCCTTGTAGACGTCACGTGTTTCATGATTTCCATGTTGACAATGAAAATTGCCACCTCAAAAGTCCTCCATCGACAAACGACAACAGTAAGCTCGCCGCGAAGCCAAAGACAAATAGCCCATTATGTGTTCCAAATGCTAACTCAGTACGAGAAACAGGTGACTCATTTCGTTGAGAAGTGCATAGGAAATGAGATTAAAATGGACAGTAAATTCACCCTGTAAATCTTACCCTATTACGACGAAACGAAATCTCGTACACTCCCTCACTAGAAGACGGTTGGAGAGCTGTAACATTGATGACTGGCAGACGGAATTAAGTTTCGTACAAGGCAATTTCATAAAGAATGACTAACCGGTAAAATCTATTCATGAAACGATGCATGCAGTCCAGCACAAACTCAAGGTGTTTCCAGTAAGTCAGAAAGGTGCCTACATTAATTTTCCTTTAGAGGTGATCCGACGATCAAGGTGATGACACATGGATGTGAAAAGCAATCGAAATCGCTCACTCCGAATTTTTCTTGTCAACCAGTGACATCGAGCTGTAACTGAGATTCAAACTTCTGTGGGGTGCAGTCATCTTATGTGTATACTCACACAACTGTGTCGTGCACTTTGAAGTCGTCTGGTTACAACGCGACGGTCTGAGAAGATTTATGTTTGGGCGGTGGTGTGATCCAAACACTTCCAAATGCTTTCGTTGTCAGCGTGGCCAGCTCCAACCAGTCTACTGACAGTGAAGGACTCCTAGAGTTAGCTTATCGGGGACCATGAAATGGCTGAAAGCGGTCGAGATTTGAAATATTCGCAGCTATTGAAACTGTTATCAGTCAGCTTAGAATCCGCGACTTCTGTGCACAGGCGTTCGTTCAGAGGTAACTTCCTTTTGAATCCGTAACACTTGAACCTGGCTAGTTAGTGCACTGATTGAGTAACCGTTATGCATAAAGCGACCTGTAACCCTTCTAGCAATAGAGTTTCTACCCCACCCTGATAAATATTGTCACAGTTAGGCTGATGCTCAAACACAGAGACGGTGTCTGTTGTCCTCACGACTTTAATACGTACTGTCGAATTAACTGAAATAGACCTAGGTGGCTAGAAATCCGTTTACAATTTCATTTCAGATAACAGTGTACGTCAATCGAAAACGTCGTCCAGAAACCTCGCATAGATTCTCTTTGGTTATCTTACATCTAGTCTGAGATCACGCAGAAATAAGGTCGGTAATTCGCGTGCATGTGTTACGCGGGTGTTACCTAGCACATGATAATTAATTACATTTCTAACACTTTTCCTCTATACACCCACAGCTGCTGAGACAACTTCAGCCTACAGTAAATGACGTCCCACCTCACTAAATCATGTTTCATACTTTCACGTGTCATCATAGGATAAAGAATAAGTGTCCTAACAATATAATTTTTTCAGGCGTTATTAACTGAACATTTTTACGCACGCTGGTAGCGCCATTTTCATCGCAACCATCGTTCCAAATAAACCATATTGCCAACCGCTGTACAGCAAACAACACGATCGATACATGACCGTCCCAACCAATAGGTGTCGAAAACAGGCATCACGCACGCGCTTTGCATAAGACCGGGCTTTTCTCAGCTGGCCACTCTCTCTATCCAACTACTAACGAGGGACAAAAATGAACGATGAGCGTAAGAGCAATTAATCGATAAAAATAAAGCAAACTAACCAATCAGAAGCCAGAGGAGAAACCGTATCCAAGTCATGGGCGAGAGCTTGACGATCAGGCACAGGTTTAGGAAAATACACAAGCACGGAATGAACGGGACGAATGGTACCTGGTGAATATCGGGGACAGTATATTTCATGATTATCCATATTTTTGTATCAAAATATGCAGTAACTAAAAACGTAACCATAACTAAACCGAAAATACAGTGTAAATAGGAAAGAATGGTCTATGTCCCACTAAGCAAATCTCTAGTTAACATACCAAAAATAATATTCATACATTTTGTCCAGATTGGGAGGACCGAGTGTGTTACCCTCTGGTAGTAGGTGGGTTACAACAAACTGTAAGGTGGGCTAGGTTGCTGGAAATCGTTTAGACTCTAGCTGAGATGGTGGCTAATCGAGCTCAGTGGCGTGGATGTTGTCGTTGTTTGGCCGAGTTGTTTGTGAAGTGAGTGCATTTAATAACGCTGGACAGCGAAAGCCGTAAGGAAGCTGTCTTGCTGATGACGCCATACTCTCACTTGCAGCTCGGTTGTTGGTTTGCAAGGTGTAAACACCTTCATGTTGAATGTTTGAATATAGACGTAATTTTCAGTAGTTAGATCTCTACCCGTCCTCTCCTTTTTTCCTTTTCTCTTCCTATGTAGGGTTTGCTTTTTCTACATGGTTGTGTGGCAGTTAAGTATTAGAGTGAACCACTGATGCATTGCTGTCTATGATGATGATGTTAAGAAAATCCTACAAAAAATAGTATGACGCCGATTTGAAAATTACACAACAATTCAACCACCTTAAGCTGCATCAGGCAAAATGTTGTCGGGCATTATATGAAAGCCTGCGTTAAAGTGACTTTGGAGGTCAGTTGACTTGGAAATCGTGTGGTTCCATCACATATCAGCAGAACTGGCAAAAAAGAAAGTGTGGGTTTCATCAGAGATAGGTGAGCATTCACTTTCACTGTCGCAATGGATTGTTTCCGGATGTTTTGCAGGTAAACAACCTAAGATACAGTTGTTTCTGAAGGAGCAACGGTCATTTTAAATCATTATTTTTCCATCCAGAACAAATTTCCTACTGACTTTCAAATGTGCTGAGGGAGCCTAACTGTCACATTACATAGGGGGTCCTCTTAATTGATGTTTGCATTGTTAGTAAGTATGCTCATAGCGCGTCGCTAGGCTTCTTCAGTTGATTAACACAACTATGATAGCCTGTCCAAATGACAACTATATTAGGTGAATACATTTACAGGACTATTTAAACAAAATTCAGTTTAGGGTGGGTTGAGGAAAGATGCTGCTTGTTTTTAAATGTTTATCCTATTGGACACTGATCACCGCTTAAACGCACATTACATTCAACACACGCACATTACATTCAACAAATTGAATATATCCGCGCGTTCATACGTTACTGAGTTCGCCGGTCACATCAATGTTATCTGCTTCTGTTTGTCCGTCTATCAGACCAAGATAATTTCTACTGTCTTTTGGTGTACACCTTGAAACATACATTCAACGACTGCTTCGTGGATGTTCAGACATATCGGGCGTTGTTGGAGTAAACTTGTAATGCTACCTAGAGCTGCCAACACCATCATGTAGTCTCGGGCACACGGTACCAATACACAATGGGAATACACAGGTTGTGGCCAAGTTACCAGCGATGAAACACGAGAATCAAAATACGTAAACTCAAGGCTTACTTTGAAACTGTCAAATGACTGGTTCTGTTCATGTAAGAACATGATTGTGACAAAGAACATTGCACCAACCAGAAAGATAATCACAGTCAAGATAGCCCACCAACTGCCTTGTTCGAGAAAACGCATGCCAGGTAGAGCCATGCTAGTCAGTCCGACTGAGCACAGAATGAACAACAACAAAGCGATAATGGGTGCCCGACCGGGTTGTGAGTCACGCAATACTGGAAGATGACGAAACGCTGATTTCAGCCGACCGATCGCGTGTGGCCAGTTGTTCAATTCGGTTTCATCGGCTTCGTGAATTTGGCTTATATCACCGGCTCTATCATGGTCCACCTTAAATGATAAGATAATATAATTTCAATGTACTTTGGTTCACTCCCAAGATAATGTTCAGGCACACTACAAAATCAGGCGGAATGTCCTGGGGAAACGGATGTTAATTATATGGTCAACTGCAATATATGGTAAAAAAAGGGCTTAGCACGTCTGATATGATTCGGGGGGAGATTATGAGCTGAAGGAGCTGTCTATGATTCAGATTTAACTGTAGCTTCCACATACAGAGAAACGTTCCCGCCTTTCTAAATTAAAAATATGCAACCCTGTGATTTCGTGTTTGCTTGAGATCAACACTGAGGATCATCATCATTGCCACCAAATTGCAGATATACTCCAGTCAGTGTGCACACAGAGATAGTGCGTAGATTACTTCGTCATTCGCTTTACAACGAACAACACCGGACCAGATGTTCACAAGTGTGTTTGACTATGATTAGTTTTGAATACTGCTCTCGAGTTCTCGTGAATTCGACGACTTAAAGCTTACTACGAATTTAGGAGTGTGGCTAGAGTGTGTATACTTGACAATCGAAGCTGATAGTTGAAGTCCCGCGGACCATTTAAAGGCGGATAGGTAGCCTAAGATTTACACATTAGGTATTACTGCTAAATATTTATATGTTCAGCTTTTATCATGCCCGTTACGCGGTTTTCAGGGTCTTACTCAGCAAAGTCATTAAATAAACACCGCCAGTTTCGGAGTTCAAATTCAATTCGGAACGAGGATACGCATCACAGGTAGGTGCTGGCCAAGGCCAGAATACTGTATTTACTTAGTCCCCAAAGTCGACAGCCTGACAGATAATCTGAATGCAGAAATTGTAACCTAACGTAAAAGGTCGGCTTTATATATATATATATATATATATATATATATATATATATAAATCCACCAGTGCAAACGAAGGGAAGGGATCCATGAAGTCAGTATCCTAGATTCAGATTTTGGTACCTGTATAAATGAGCTGCACAAGACTGCACACGAATAAGTGCTGTTTCCGATTCACAAGTTATGTGGCCCACCCAGCAAATATTGAACAGTAAATTAGAACCCATTTAATTGACTTCTGTTGCTTAGTATGCATTTTTAAACACACTGCCAAACAATAAAATATGCTTTCCTAATCACTCGCCGTGAAAATCCCGACAAGGGAGAAAATATTTCTTAGTTTCGTTAGATGAGTGGGTGAAACAGTACAAACTAAGAAGAACATATATGGCAGGATTCGCAGCAACTGATATTAGTAACGTACTCACATCCGCTGGCACACCTATTGATGACATGAGATTGATTGAACTGAGTCGTTTTGATGATTTCCTTATAACGAACGTAAGTCTATCTGTGAATCGCTGATGTACCCCATTATTATGAAGCTTTCGTTATAGTAGCGTTCTTTGCAGTTAGTGTAAAAGAACAAATTAAAAAAAATGGACGTTTTCCTCGTAAGAGTGTCCTTCTACTTATAACCGCGTTGATTATAACAACGCTTCAGTGTGTCCCGAAACTCACCTGTTCTGGGGAGTTCAGTTCCGCCCACCCGGTAGAGTAGAGTTGTGGTTGACAATAGCGTAAAATGCATACATTCACTGCAACGATTGTATACGCAATCAAAGTTCCGATGCTGAGAAAGTCGGCCAAAATGTGGATATCGCAAAGGAAGGTCAGTAGGGCAGCAAACACACCGAACAAGGCCAGAGCAACGATAGGCACCTACATGAAATAGACGGCAGAGAATTTAGGGTTGTGTGATCAAAATATGTACCAAGCTGACCAGATCAGTAAACAGATCAAACCTTAAAACACTAAACAAATGCCATATGCAAGAGCTTGCTATCTGTTTCCGTCTTTCATGTTTTCGTATTGACAAGTAGTTGACGAGAGAATTAGGATCTGAATGTTTGTTTGTGTGACTCGAGGTCAAAGTGGACCCACCTCAATAAATTAGACACTTTAAAGAAGAACGGTTGAAAAGTTAAAAGGAATATGGTAGGTTCAATTATAGCAGATTATGCATGAGGGAAGAGGTTTATCACAGATCTGATATTGGTACTCCAGATTCAGTCGACCATATTTTTATCGGCCACGGGAGAAACTGGTCCGTATACATTTGCACGCACTTACAGATGTGCTCATGAACAAAAAGTGAAATGCGCCAATTCGCTGCTCCCCACCATTTCCACACTGACAGCGACGAACAGTGAACCGCCTGGTCTGGAATACCTGCACAGTCTGGAGTGGCACATTTTAACACAGGATTGTAACTAGCACGGAATTCAATTTACAAATACATAATGTCCCATAAAACCTGGGCTTGAAATGGGAAAGAAATGTGAGCGAGATTTGATACGACATGTATTAGATTACGAGTGGTTGACAGCTCCGTTACGCTTTCATGTGTACATACGTGTTCAATACTTCTAAAGCTGAGATTTTATAATAAAGCCAACCAGTAGTATTCAGGAAATGTGCAAGATGAACAGTGTATTTGGTTGGCATTACTACCGAATTTTTAAAGTAACGTCCCACATTAGAGAAAGTTCTGTTATTCTCCACGTTTAATCCCTAACCTAGGATTGGTTAATTTTTGTTGCAGAGTGGTTGTTTAGTAATGTCGAGAGCTGATGAACTGTTGGTTTTGATGTGTTCTTGTAGCTGGTGATGACAGTGTTAATAATGATGGTGGATCATGTGCCGAACGTAACAATAAATCCACGTCTGTTTTGAAATGTTAGTCCGGAACATTGGATGTGGGCAGTTAATGCGGAAAACCATAGAGCTTTCTGTAACAAACCCATAAAATTACAACAAAATTGCTCATTTTTTTAATCAGCCAACGAGTACGTAGAAGCCCTGTTGGTCAAGTGTGTGCTGAAATATCCATCTATGAGATGACAGCCAAGGAGACTACACATCCAGATTTGAGTACTCCATTCATTTGTCGAAGATGCATGGGTGGACCGGCAGCCAACCTGATGTCAGAATGAATAAGTTCGTGTAAGCAGGTTATGTTTTATATCTGTTAAGCTAAGACTGTGTTTATCACTTTCGAAAAATGCAATGTTCTGATTTTCAGACAAACGCATTTGTGATTAGGGGAGAGCGAACCAGAGTTCACGGTGTAGTTTTAGCTACTACCTGGGCAGCTCTTTTTCGCAGAGGAGTTCGTCAGTTTGTTCGATTGCCTCGTTCAGTTGGTTGATGAAGGATACATTGAGGGAATAATCCACTTAGAAACCAGTGGTCCCACTGGATACTTCCGAAGTAATTCGCACATCGGACATTACTGAATGTTGAAAAACCCTCTCCAAGATATGAACACATTCACTGTCACGGCTGCTATCGATCAAACATCAGTGCAATCGCAGCACAACTTGTTGAAGCCGACCACCGAGCATATGTCACCATTTAGAGCCAACGCATATTAAAGATCGCTGAATCAATCACTCCCCGTCTATATATATATATATATATATATATATATATATATATATTGAAAGTTTACCATTCGTGGAATTTACTCAGTCGAAATGTGTATAGACGGCCATACGGCTGACGCAGAAGCGGAAGAGGAGCAAGGGCTGATCGATAGTTGAACACGGTGATTGACTCAATCATCACAGAGGGTACTGTGGCTCGGGCCGCCGCTCACCTCAACAGTGACGTGGAATCTAGTAAAAGAAACGTTACTGAGAAGGTCACAAATTTATGGAAAACTGGAAATCGTACGGATGCAGATGTGCCATTGACTACGGTACACTGCAAACTCTGATAGCGTTTCTAACAGCGATTTGAGTGCTGACGGGGACCCCAGCGAGACAGGGGACACCGACCCAAGTTGTTCAGTCACGGTGAGTGACTGGACAAAATCATTTCGGCAATCACTTATTTGTTCGATAAATATTTCAATGCGGATTTGGAACACTACGACACATCGCTGGATCTCAGTGTGTGTGAGTAAATAAACGTATGTACATACCAGCTTCAGTGAATAAAAACCATAGTCGTATTTTGATTTACGAACCGGCCAGTTCAAACGCTGCTGGGTCTGATTTAACGACCCAATTTCGGTCATCAATGGTTAACCTCCTTCTTACCAGAGCAGCTTATCTACTGTAAAGAAAATTATCACATTATTTTCACCAAAAAATTATTGCCCTTTTTTAAACTATCTTCGCTTCTCTATAGACACCAATTGTACAGGCCCGATCGACCTTGGCCAATTAGACGTTTTGTTGCACAATTCACAGTTTGCTGGCAGATGGTGCATTTGTACCCTCGGTCAGCATCGATCGAAGCCTGCGCATAGTCCTATTGGTAGTAGTAATCTGTCTGGACAATGATTGCTAACCGGTAGAATAGTGGGCGCGCACACACGATGGTGTACCAGTATGGGAAGAGAAACCACAAAACCTAGTGCCGGAAAAGTCCAGTCAATCTATTTAATAGGCAATCCCGACAGCACTCTCTACAAGATAATCCTAAGACCATTAGCACTAGATCATTACGTTGATCAGATTTAAACCTCGGATGTTCAGTTTTCGCACCCTTAACATATATGCATAATTGCAATAACATTGATGAGAGCACGCAAAGAGGTATGAGATGTGTATGAATGGGTTCGCGTGGTCCAACGAAACCCAGTGACCACACCGTCTCTTTTTGTGGTCTCATGTGTAACGCTACGAACTAGACAAATGAAGGTCAGTAGTTCGAAAGTGGCGAAATCCCATCAACGATTGTGATTTGAAGTCCGATGACGATTTTATGAAGAAATTGTTTAGATCACCGAGTCGTTATTCACACGATAAGGCACGACTGAAGTACGAAACGCAGATCCTCAATTACATATACTTTTCCTTCAAGAGTGTTAGTTGGATACTCTATGGGGGTATGAGGGCTGCAATCATTTGTGAGCGGTGTTCCACTTACGCTAGAATGCAAAATAACGTTTAACAGTTTTAATGGTTTACAGGATTGTAACTTGGAAAGAAATATTAGCAGCACATTCGGTGACTAAAGTGGCCAAGCGTTTTTTCCTGATAATCTGAGCATACTTACGAACATGTCAATGGCATACTGGTTAACATACATGTTCATGGGAAGTGAGACTGAAGTTCAAATCTCAACCGTAACAGAAATAGGTAATAGTGGTGAGCTCGAACAAAAATAGAACTCAAGCCTAGCACTCCTGTTCCAAAGGGGCTGGATGAAATGCTTATGGAAACGGGAACACTGCGGTCACATGAATGCTGTTCAATTTATATTGACCGCTGTCCTTTACCATTTGTCAGTAATGTCGAGATCAATAAATCCCACCGATTACTATGATTTAAACCGTACCATACGGTATGTCACTACAAGGACAAAAAGAAAATAATATATGTCTTTAGTAATGCAGCACCGTGTGGGAGGACGACTGTTTGGCGTTCAAGCAAACATGATGTGGCTCTAAACAAATTCCAGGAGGATATAACGTCGTGTTTCACAGTAACGACGATTAGGATGATGGAAGACCTTAATGCTTCAGGCTGTAAAGGGATTTATCCGACCTGTTTCGAAAGCAACAGTAAGTGCCTTTCAGATGAAGGGCCCAGTCGACCTTAAGTTGTACGCACGGAGAGTGTACTGTTTACTCAATAACGTGGACTGGCTGTCTCATCGCAGCCTCAGGCAGATATTTTCATTGACTTAATCATGCACACTTAAAGTGAACACTGAAAAAATTTCAACTTCAGCCAAGTGAAAAACAGGTTTTCGCGTCTAGGTGGCTGGACAATCAATTGTCAAGATTTGCGAAAAGAATAAAGGTGTTTTTTCCGCAAAAACTACAAAACGGCGCCCTTTTGTTGATTCGGAGTGTGTTGTTCTCTAAAGCGGAAGCGAACCTGCAACACCGGATAGAAAGTAGACATCAAATTTATGTATCAGCAATATCAAAATACGTCTTCCCTTTCGGATTCAACATCAGAAACTCAATGCCGGAGAATAAACATTCCACCTCTTCGTATAATGTCTATATATCGCAGCGTCAAGTACTTTGGTTGACCTGCACGTAACTCAGACCAAAAACCAATGGAGAATCATTGGGGCACATTTGTAAAGATGTTACACAAAATCCAGCACTGTTAACACAAACAGTGGCTAGCTTGTAAGACTGATAAGTAACAGATAGCACAATTCCATAATTCAAGGTGAATAACAAGTAAGAAAAAAATTTCACATTTAGAAAGGGATGAACGACAAGCGGTGCACTTTTTTTCGAAACATTTTTATTGAGAGCACCCAATTCGTTTTTCTCATGTCAACGTTACCGTCTTCACTTTGGTGCTGATGCAGTGATGCCTAAATAATAGATACCAATAAAAGCATTGTGCTCAGTGTCTCTACTCATTTCTGTAACAGAGGTTGTGCATTAAACATTTACTAAGAGAACATGTTTAGAATATACCTAGAAGGACTGAGTAGTGCGAACAAATAATACAATAAGGTCGGTAGCAAAGTGTTATCGATAAGTCTGGTAAAGAAATGAATGGTTGAATGAATGACGCAATTATTTTGAAGTCTTACTTGGAAGTATTAAAGTTAAATTGAATAAACACTAGCAGACTTTGCATTCCAGGATATCATACAGCCATTCGCTGTTAAGGGGAAGCGTACCGTTAGCAGTGGTTTGCATTAAAGTCAGACCCGGCGTGGTTTTGGTTGTACGTTGTTTTCTTTGAGATGTCTTACACTCATTGGTTTGTTGCGTGCAAACACTCCCGGTCGTGTCTGATCATTCAGCTGTGAGAAGCCATTCAACCAGCACCACTATGTTCCACATGCACTGTACATGGGTGCAAGACTAGTACACAACTCTCGGCACCAGAATTCGTAGCGAAGTTGGCAAATGCCCCAAAGTAACTACGCAGTGAGGTGGCGGTATATATTCTCGTGTATGTATGGGGTTGTAAGCTCATATCGCTCTCAGGAGAAAACTACTGTTGTGAGTCAGAAACGCGGGTGGCACTGGGGTGGTTTATCTGCTGAACCGGCCCAGATGGTGTGTGGTTGAACAAAACAGCGAAGAAAGTCATCCGTACACACTGAAAATCTTGGAGCGCTACAGTTGCTAAGAGGAGCTTGAGCGTAGGAAACATCGTGTTCTTTCACATCACTCTCCAATATTTCATCTTATATTTTCTGCGGACAATTCCGTGCCTCAGTGCATGCCTTTGTCTGGCTAGTCATGAGCAGTATAGTGTGATCATTCATGCTCACCGCACTGTGTGTACGGTCCCAGCAACTAAATCAAAACACATGACTGGTGAAGATTTGGAGCTTTCACGAGCTAATAGGCACCACTCTGCACCTGGCCTTCCTTTGTGGTGCTAGAAGTGGTTTTGGATGAATGGTGTTTTTGGGTGGGGCAAGACTAACACAGCGGTATTCAGTGACTTCAGCAAAAGTCAACCTTAGTCTAAGGCAGTGTAAATGCCAACAGTTTATACTAATTTGTAGGCTGAAATGTGTATGTATGCATTCGTGTTCATTGGAACCAGCCACGTCATCGACAGCTGATGGCTATATGGTCACTTTGTGTCCACGATTGGCCAGCCAGGTCGCTGGGTGACACAATGGCGTCTAAAACACTGGAGATTTTAGTACTCGCCAGAAACAATCCAATATCAATACAAAGCCGCAATAAACGTTCGCGGCTTCCTGTTTTGTGAATACGGTTAGAGCGCTGGCGACCTTTGGCACGCTCACTAGCTCCTACACTACCAACTTCAGCTTTCAGACATCCAGCCAATAATGTAATGTGTTTCGATCCTGCGGTCTACATAAAGTTAGCGACTTGATGAAAATCATCCCTGGATACTTGTGGGCTACCGCCTTTGGGGATATATGCTGAAACATCAAACATACAGTGTTTGTGATGGGCACTTCTCGATTGTTTAACCATACCTTCAATTCTGACACTGCAAAGACGACCGTTGATAGTGGTGGACGTTATTCAACCGTTGAACTTCAGTAATGAAGTTAATCATGGTTCGGACTAAATGACGCTATTAGGTGGGATACTCATTAGCTGAAACAAAAGCCAACGTACATATCTCTTTCAGGTTTAGTCTGACTACGCAAATGCCACTCATTCACAACTAACCGTAAAGTTAAACATACCACTGTGCATTTGTACAAAATGTGGACACTGTATCATGTTGGCCAAATAACAAATAGACTAGACTCATGCTTCGCTGTTGTTACAGCTCGTCAGCAGAGCATACACCTGAAAAGACGGAGACCAGAACTCCTGCCGCGATTTCATCAGGCAACCGTGTTAACCAATGCAGCTGTTCACGATTGGAGAGACTGCATTAGAGCAGTTAGTATCTTATTAGTTCTAGGTTTATCTGTGATTCGTTCGGTAAGGACAATCAAATCTTTTTAATAAGCCCGGTTTAATTCAAGGTTATCTAATATCCTACCCATAAGCATGCATGCAATTTTACTCCCCCATTGCTCTTTCTCTATAAATTTATACATACATCGGAGGACAGGAGCGACATGCTAAGCCTTGACAAATCTTATCAACTATGAAAATACTGACAAGAATCAGACAACTGTTTTTGTGTAGCACGAGCAGATGGGATGTTGCCGTCCACCACTATCGTACATATGATTATGGATTATTGGCCGAAGACAGTGAGTCCTCGTTGACAACATAGTTCAGATAGTCAGCGGATGGACGCACGCGAAGCCCGTGTAACACACGACCGATGACTGCCAGATTGCGAACATAACCTTGTAGTTCGGACACCCGTGTCAAACCAGCGTGAAGGATTCGTACACACGCGCGATCAAACATTATACAAATAGGGTCAGGCTGATTCCGTCTATTAGGGCCCAAAAAACTGCCCAGTAAATACATTCGATGGATGCCGTGTTTAACCCTCCAGCATAAGACCCCTAGATTATGTCAACGATGGCCGAAACAGAACAGATTGAACAGCAACACCTCAAAAAGCAAGCGGCTCAGAGAGGTTGGAACATAGTCAAGTCATAGTCAGCATGAGCAAAGCACCCACAACTCACCTGCGTTGAGGGCAAGACATACCCGAGCCATGTGGGTAGCAGACCGTCAGCAGCCATAGCGTAACCGATCCGAGGCATAGCGTACATACTAGTGAATATGCTGGCACTTAGACCTAACAATGAACCGATTCCCGTCACGTAAGTGGCCCAGTTGATGTTGCGCATGTGGAAAGCAGTCGTGAACGCCGCCTGTCTGTCCACTGTCCACCAGGGCACAAACAAGGTCAGGCTGAGACTGGCCAGAAGAAACAACAGCGCAACCACCGTCACTGACACCGCAGTGGCTATAGGCATCGACCGTTTGGGATTCAGCGCCTCCTCGCTGCTCACCGTGATTGCGTCGAACCCGATGAATGCATAAAAGCAAGTCCCTGCCCCACCTATCATACCTCCGAAACCGTGAGGAAAGAATCCGCCATGTGACTTGGGGGCAAAGTTCGCACCTGACTGATTGGGCATTGCAAACATGACTGATGTGGCCAGAATTATCACAACCAAATTGAGCAATGTGACCACCGTGTTCAAATTGGCGGACAATTTCGGACCGCGACAGAGAACCAGACCCAGCACAATTATCAGGCCGGCACCCAAAAAGTCGGGGTAGTCCCCTAGAAACTCCGCATCTGCTGGAAACCTAAACGGGAAAGAAAAACGTCAAGTGCAGTCAAAAAAGGCGGGGGCGCTTACGGAATCTATTAGGGTGTGCAGGATGTAATAGAAGTTACTTCGACACGTGATCTGTTACGGGAAACTGCGACATATGATGTGAATTGTAGTAGATAAAATTGAAGATGGAAACAGGGCGGTTGGACTATTCCTACTGCATACTACTCGCCGAGGCTAAACAGTAGTACAGCCTGAATAAAAAAGGACGTACACACTAGACTTAGTGTTGATTCTCAGTGTCGAGAGGGACGGGCACAAAAGCCACGGTACGACACGAACGTACGTTTTGCCTGAAGTATTTTACCAGAGGAAATTCACCAATGGCGGCCGACGCGAAGCCGGGACAATCGCACAAACTGGTGTACACTATAATCGTAATGCCCCATCATACAAGCTTTAATTCGTGTGGCAATAACAATTCCTCGGGTAAAGCGCTCTTTGCTTGCAAATCATTCTGAGGTGTGCGAATAAAGTATTATCAAACTGATGTGAACATCTTCCGGTATTCACCTGTGAAACGACACATCATGACCGGTTTCGACCTCTTTTGGATTCACTAGACAAAAGCAGTCGGAACGGGATTCGAACGGCAGGCTGGGCATTATTATCTAATCACTGTTCACATGCGAAAGTGGTTAAGCGTTCAGGGTTGATGATTCGGTCGTGCCTAATGCGAGTTGAATGGTGCAGTGGTCAACATGAAAGCGTGGCCGGAGTTCAAATCCTGGCCATGGCAAGGATATCCACGAACTCTAATGAGAGCGAAACTCAAATTCAGTGTTTCTTATCGAAAGAGGCTGGCTGGAAAGTCTATGTGAATGTAAAGGCTGCGATCAAATATGGGTAGTGTTCAGCTTGAAAAGGTATGAATTATCCACCGGAGAAAAAATCAACAGTTTGTTGCCTTTTTGACCGACTACCTTGTGGATAAGCAATTCTACTCCCAACTCGAGAGGGATTTTGGTTTGGGTCTCGCTCAGGCTGTCGCTGACTATCAGGTTCAATCAATTGCGGTATCGATAGTGCAACGAGCAACGAAAAATATCATTGTGATTTTACCTCACAGTTCTGGCGATTGTAAACAGTGTACAACCGTCCATGAAGTGGACTGCCTCTGTCCACTCAGTGAGCTGTGTTTAAATTAAAGCTGATGAGGGTAAACCGTTTGGTTGTAGAACGGTCGCAGTTGACCAGCTCTGGTTCCGTGTAATGTGACCTACAACTAAGAAGTCCCTTTGCTTATTTCTCTATCATTCATCTTAGTAGACTATTGAAAATCCATACACATACTAGCTGCAATCAGGCAGCGGTTTGGATATGCTTGAATCGATAATGGGAAAAAATTCATCTCTTCAAAGCGGTTTTATCTTTGCTCGTGTTAAACGCGGTACACAAACAACGCGGATAGATAAATAAGCAGCCTGAACACCTATTGAGTCGTGAGATTCTATCTGTCTGGCTGTACTCACTGACACTTCAACAAAAGGTCGACAACAGTTTATCAGTCAATAATAATGGCATTAGTACACATCGCGATGAACTCATTTTAGAAAGTTGGAATGCGAAACCACTGAGGGATTCATTTGGCCAAAAAAAACAGACCTCAACCGAGAAGGATATAAAGTTGAGAACAGTGGAAAGTACCTGTTAAAGGCAATACCACTCAACTCTGGTCGGTTAACGATAACTTTTCAAAGTTAGTTTGACTAGGTGGAGCGTATCAGGTATACCAAACAATCTAGAAAAACATAATTAGCTAACGTCGGGTCGAACTAAAATAACCACCATGTGGAGCGTGAAGTACAGAAGCTAATTCGGCGAGCAAACACACGTGGATGGGTGTGCGTCTGTCACTCGCTCCTACAGAGGAGGTACTCGCAACATGGAGGACAACAGTGTTATGACTTCACAGGCAGAGTACATGACTAATTTTAAGTATTCTAATTTGACCTACTTACAGCTTTCGAATAGATAGGTAAAGTGGATTGCAAGTTTTGAGTTCAGTATTGAAACCTGGTTAAACACTAAGATTTTAGTCAAATACCTTTATACGATTAATCAGGAACTGACCGCATAGTTCATATACTTCAAAACGGACACTATGGAAAACGTACAATTATTTTTAATCTCCAAATTGAATGAATAAACAGCTATGATGACTAGTGACTTCAGATTCTAGCAATCACTTATCTTTTAGGCTGAGATCTCAAAGCTCATCTGTCACATTCTTTGTCGCAGGTTCGAATCCCATTTACTACGAATATTCCTCTATAAAGGTGAACAGCTTGAAAAAATCCAGCACAAATGGCAGCATGCATCTTATGGAGTAAATTTTGAACATTTATTTGATTCATATGCGTTACTTCGTGCCTTGAAACGAATTCAGCGAGCAGTTATACTAAAGCCAGTTTTTCACAAAGTCCGGCTAATCGACTGAGAGAATGAAGTCAGCTGATCAATGGTCAGTTGTGGTGTGGTCGTAATGGCTGAAGTTCTGAAGACGAGGTGGGCAAAACGAATGACCGACAGTTCTGGCAACCGTCCGCTAGAGTATTTGGTTACTGAGGCCTTACCACCCCAAACAGGGTTGAAAGGCGCACTTCTACGTGTGTGTTACGGGAAAGAAAACAACTTAGACAAGAGTAACTGAAAGTGAGCTGAAAGAGATTATGTGATGGTTCTCAACCGAATGAGGACAATAAGCTGTGGAAATGGAATGTAAGATGTTGACGACTAAACCTAACCAGTCAATTATAAAGTGGCCTCCCGAACATCCGTAGACAGTTAGCAGGGTATTGCCGAGCAAATACTTGTACCACACATGGTGAATTCCGTAAGGAGAGAATCTGACTGTCAAGTATGCTGGATCATATTCTGGCTGAATTTCAACAAACCAATATCAGCAAATAGGAAGTAAGGTTTTTGTCATGTGTTAACTAAAACTTACTAGGAGAGTCTCATTCGAATATTGACTAAGTAGAGAAGAAATTGAATGGATGCTCGTGACGATTATTCAGATATGTCTGAGAACAAAAAAGACTTCAGGCCGGTTAAAAAATACTTAAAGTCTTACAGACCTCTCACCATACTGCAGGCTTCAACGGGGAATTTCGGTTGCTTTAAGGTGATCGGTGGAAACGAACAACTCAGTAACCAGCTACTAAAAAGTACCAACAATGTGCGTTGCACATTAATATGAGAATTTTACTTCTGACAGGTTTCAGAAGGGAATATTCATTAAAGGTGTACGCATTCGCCGACAAACCGACACCATACATGAACAGAACCGCACCTGCCTATAGAAGCCATTGTGCCGTTGCTGATTGCGTGATTGACCATGGCATCCACTGTACCGCTCCAACCACGCGCCACACTGGCCACGGAGAGCACATATTCCAGGATCATAGACCAGCCAACAACGAACGCGAGGAATTCACCGCTAGCGACATACGTGTAGGTGTAGGCTGAACCGGCCTGATTGAGGAAGGGAATTGAATTGAATAGTTTATGGTATGATATACGCTATAATGTATTTCGGTTAATCAGGTAGTCTCCCAAGGCCCTAGGAAATGATATGGCTAATCACTACATACAAACGGTTTCTTGCTAGTTCGTCTCCTTGCCCAAGTTGCCAATAAAAATGAGTTAACCAGAAGCAACGCTTGGCGTTTTCAAGCGGAATAAAGCAGCGTGTCATGTTTTCAAAAACATTCTTCTTGCATCTACTGTAGATAGCATCACTGCTGTGAGAACTGACCTGTTACCAGTTAATTCCGAACTGTATATTAGTAAGGAACAAGCGCGACCAACAAGTTACCGAAAGTGGTAAAATGTTAGTCCCACATTGTTCAAACCATATAATTCTCCATTCCTCGGTGAGCACTAGGTGGATATTAGTCTTCCACTATAATGCACAAAAAGTCAAACAGAACGTGAGGAAAAATGGATAAATCACAGGCCCACGGTGGACAGACACAGTGAAACAATTAAAAATACCAAAAGCGGTTTGTCAAACAGAATAACAGGGTAGCAAATTAGACTTGTTTTCTGTGTTTGATCATCAGGTTGGTTGTGATGTAATCAGGATGAGAACAGTAGCAGGTCTGATGACAAGTACGCAATTGTTGTCCCAAATTGTAAGTTCAACTGATGGTGGGCAATGGAAAGATAAGTGCCCGCACGAATTTTTAGACGCAGAGGACAACATTGCGCGATCACGTGCTAATGGTCTAAGCAACGGTAAACATCTGGAGTTTCACGACTTGCGATCGATTTCTAGCACTCGGGCGACAATCTGGAAGGGCATTTTTCGTGACAATGAACAGAGCCGGTCAAATATTCAAGGCCGCAATTAAGATCGTTTTAACCATGTCAGTACTCAACCATGCAGGATGATGCTCGCGTACACTGCCAAACAGTTGGCTTGAGGTTCGACATTTGTGAGGTGGCCGACACAAGACAAATAAAGGTGTTTACGCAAATGCTTGTTGAAGAATGCTGAAGTTTTTCTTTGGCAAGATAACGGATTCGAACGAAAACTCGTTCACAGTTCACTATCAAGGTGGGTTGCTCTGACTAGCCTTCTGAGCTTTCCAGTAACAGCTTCATTCATCGACTTACGAAGGACCACCAGTGAGCGTATATTTCAAATGCAATGAGAGCGATTTGGTTTCAGTCTGATCGCTTGCAGCAGATTCGGAATTACACTCAGTGACTGGCCATCCTGTGCAATTTCTTGCAAAAGTCTGTTGCAACGTGCAAAGCGTCACTTGTACGGACCTTTGGCACTCAACCGGCCAGACATGACGTGAGGTCTCGCAATAGATTCAACGGAACGAAACTAGTAAAGTGCGTCAACCATCCGAAGTATGTCTTCTGTAAGCTTTCCGCCGAAGTGGGCTCTTTTTTCTATTCACTCCCCATCACTGCTCAAAGGCAAACACCCATGAGTAGCTCGGAGGTTCGGTTGATATCAGACTCACTAAACATCACTCACAGGCGAATGTGGCCGAGCGCCTGCATAAGAACATTCGGCTGTATCCGGTGTAGAGATATTGGCGCAGTATTTAACACAGTTGCTTCGTGGAGGTGCGGACTGGACTCTAGTTCCTGTTGTGACGTGGATGAGCTATACTCTCAAGCTCCAACAAGAATAAAACCCGAGTATGGTGCTTCTCTTCTGAGGATGCAGGCTGAACAGTCAATAAGAATGAAGGAAATCGGGTTAGTAGATCGCTAAGTTTTCGATATACTAATTCACATTTTCCAAAAACTGTGCTTTCTTTGAAAGCGTTTCTTCCGGAGAAGAACATTTGAATAACCTTGAATCCGATTGATGGTGGTGAGGCAGCGGGTCGAACAGTTTCACTTTTTAAGACTACGAAACTAAGCTTACACTCGACTGTTCTTGAGGTTTCTGGAATAGACCACTTGAGAAAGAACCGTCTCATTAAGTGAGCATGGTTTGTAGATTGACATGTCAAGTATGTAACCAGCATACGATAGCGATTAGGCACACATTGCCGTGAATTACTACAGACGAAAAGTTCTTCTTGCATGATGTAAAAACTATCTCAAAAATGAGCTGGTGTTACAATATTCTGTATTTATTGCAGCAGATTGACAGCATTCGGACTCGGATACTACCAAACTGCGCGGATGATGACACGGGCACAATAGCAGAGACTCCTGATTAGCGTAACACCGGTTATACATGTGGTGGTTACCAACGTCCAGTGAGTGCTTGTTTACCTGTGTGAGAGTTAGTCATCGCATACACCGCCCGCTGCCTGCCAGTGACCCCGGCACACCGCTGCAAATCTTCATATGAGTGAATCATCCTTCAAACAAAGACTCAGTTCCAAGTGATTTCATTAGCGGCCCAAGTTAATAAAATAAGCCCTTTAAAGAGGGGGTTCAACGTAGGGATCCCTCGTATAATTTGTGGACTTTGTCGACGTAAATAAGCTCACGAAAATATAACGCAAATTACGAGCAAGTAAAGGATAAGCTGACTATTTGTTACATGAAATATTTCGCCATGGACGACAGTTAACTGAAACGAGCATAGCTAAGGTATATTCTCACCCGTGCTGTATGACTAACTGGGAGGGAAAATAAACAAGAACCGTTCACATCTGTTCAATTCTTCGACAATTTCGGTTGAATCTTCCTCCGCGCCGGTGTTGTCATACTTTACAACTGTCCACTCCTTTCGGTTGCAAGCTGTATTAGGAAAAGTTTCTAACTGTGTCTAACAAGTCAGAGATAACCTCCAGGATGGGACACAAAACCAATACAGAAAGTTTGAGAGTGACTGTTTTCCATCCAAACAAACTTCTTGATAACGTAAATGGACCTTCCTATCTAACGTAGATGGCTGTTGTGGATTATGTAACAACGAAAATTAAGTTCGTTTTTCTACGGTTGAATAAACTACATTTGTGCTGAGGTTGCCAAATAAGGCACACGTCAATCTTGTAGCCCCTTACGTTTTATTTCATCGTTATAGTATTTTAGGGTCCTAAAAAAATCGCTTATTTGAGATTTATCGCTGATTGATTTAGGTGGTCAAACTATGGACTTGGACACATGAGCAGTTAATTTGTAACCATGTGAGTGTTCGTTTAATTGTTAAAAGCGATTGTGTTGATTCCTGAAAAACGCACACGTGGCTGTAGTCTTTGGAGCTTTTATGTAACCAGGCCATTTATACGTTACTCTTGTAGGTAGCTGAACGGGAATTTAGCAAACTGGAACTCATAAGAAACTTAGAACCACCATGTTGTGCCAAGCTTAGATTGACATACACAAAACATAAACTTAACATCTTCGCTTATATGAGTACTAGAAAATCTGGAAAACAGGAACTTTTTGCCTGAAATATATACGAAATCTGTGGTTAATGAAATTATGAGCAACAGGGCTGTGCAGTATCTCCAGTTGCTCAATCGGCTTATATAGACAATCTGCCTATTAAATTCCCATCCAAAAATGGTGTGTTTATATCCAGTTCACACCCATTCGCTTCATAGATGCACCCTTAGGAAAATTTATTACTGATAATTGTGGTTATCCGTTTTTGAGGTTAATGAATGCAATTGAAGTGTGTACTCCATGGAGACATGCTCAATGCGTCTACCCGGCGAGCACGTCTGATTCGTCTGGCTCCAGGATCACTGTTACCATAATTTATATGGGCGTCCGATTTGAATTGGACTTTAGCATTAGGTGGGATACACATGAGGTGGATTGTAAACAGACGGATTATTCGAAAAGCGATCATGGATGCCCACATAGTATAGTGTGACACCATGGACACCAGGATAGAAGTAACATCATACCATCGAATGCCTATTCTTACCCCATTGATTTGTGTTCTTTGGCCTCACTCAGCCAGACCGGTTGATTGTAAACTCTCGATAAGCTCTTTCCCGCCCCTTTTGTCTTCGTTTGCCCACTGGATTACTTGTGTTGTGTACACTGTTGTCGTCGTGGCCAAATACGGAAACGATCAATAGCCCAGACGGCAATCGTCTGACCACTGGCCAGTTAACTGGCGTTGAACTTTCATGCCTCCCATAATGTCATTCGCCTACTTTATCTTTCTGCAGTTATCGGCTGACTGTCATTGGTTATTGCAGTGTTGGACTTGTATTGCCACTTCATATTCCTCTGTACTTTCCCCAATGGTCGTGCACAAATGAAGTGTGCCCTTGTACATTATACCATCAACCGCTTTAACGGTACCATAGCAATTTGGACACAACCTGACTTGAATTTACACTCCATTTACAGGTAAATCAACGGATGTAAATAGCAAAACAGTCCTGGTTTGAGGTAAAGACTGGCTGGTTTAGAGAAAGATTAAAACGTACATAATGTCATTGACGCATGCTGGCTCTACCACTAGGAGATCTAGCCAACACGTTGCTTGACCAACCTACGTCAAGAGGTCAATCGTCATAGACTACGTGGTGGACTACGAGCGAGATAGAGAGGATGGTCTGTTTGCGAACTTCTTTCGACCGATACATACGGTCACTCTGATAGGGACAGCGGCCACGTTGGTGACGTTGATACTAAGATCGAAAACTTTGGAAGACAGACAGGCTAGCGAACAACAAAAAAGGAAGAATGCTCTTATTTTTACATTGTGTACCTGATGTGAGGACAATGACGCTGTGATCGTTAAAGTTCCTCGTGGAAGCGTGACCAGAGATCAGTTACCGGTTGTAATGAGTGTTAGCAAAAGCAAAAATCGAATGGTGTATTTTTAGAGGCAATGGCTTGTAAGACTACGTGAATACAAAGGTCGCGATCAGCCGTGGGTTTTAATCAACTTATAGCAAACAAAATCTCATACTAATTATGCAAACGTTCAAAGCACGATTTTTTCAAATGCTTTGTAAGATGTACATATAGATATCCGCTTTGTTTGACATCAGATTCTAATATGCACATGAAATGCCGCAATAAATATCCATCACTCGGTGTTCTCCTTTTACACTTAATCGTACACATATGTAATCATATGGTATCACTGTACCTGTTGTTTCCATGAGAAACCTAGAACTTCAATGAGCGATCATTTCTCTGTGGAATATAAAGTTGCATGACTTTTTCAATTTAATCGCAAAAATAAACGTTAATTGAGAAGAGTGTTGACAACCTTCAAAAGTGCGCTGATGACGGTCAATGTGCTAATTCGACTGTGAGTGCGTGCCCCCTATGGACGTAAGAGGAGATCGACGAGTGATGTATCTCGGGCTGAGTGAGATTCGAGTTGTTAACGGCTGGCGTAAATTGGCTCTGATTAACGATTACCGTCCGTAAATGGTTCCCATTTTCTAGCAAAGGCGTGCCAACTGAACAACGATGGTACACACTGACTAACTAGTACTACCACCATCACAAGCAATGCGTGGAAGAATGGTTATCTAGGATATAAGAGCTTAGGGCTCTGACGCGGAAGATTACCTCCACGGACAATTTGCTTTCGATAAGTCCAAACAAGAATAAAAGTGATTTTGAATACCACAACATGTAACTCGTAACTTGATTTCAACTGGAAATATTAGCCAGCAAAGAATTATGCATAGAAGGAAAATGATACATTTTTGTTAACCACTTCACCTTTATTCGGCAGTTGTAGATAAGCCGAATGAGGACGAACTGGGCCCTCCTCTTCTTATTCTTCCCATATTCTTCTGGCACTCGCCCACTAGGTTACCGATCTTGTGAATAGCCGTTATGGCGGACGATTAAGCTGATCACTGTTGCGCATGCTTGGATCTTAATATGATGTGGTCGTAATTTGGTCTGGTTTGATGCTTTTCGACACGGACAAAGCTAGCCTGAATGGAGTATTGATTTAAAAGTCGGCTCCATGTTTTAGTAACCCTTGGTTTTGCTGATTACGAGTTCACGTTAGTGAATGTAAGTCGAACAAGTCGACCCATATCAATGATCAGATGACTGGCCAGACTAAGCAGAACTGAGGTATCGCAGACGAGGGCGAAATCGAACTTGGAGCTACGGCGTGGAAATGAGCAACGTTAGACATTTAGACTTAGAGGGACACGGTCCTCATGATCAAGAACAGACCGCAAGGCTCTCTGCATCCACACGATTACCGGGGGTAGTGCAATTCCAGATCAACCAGACTTAATTTCTTTACGGCGACTGAGCACTTGAATATAAACCGCGGAACACAGTCATTTCCAAATAAATGGATTCATAAACATCTGCAATCAGCCCTAGCCTGTCTTGTAATCAACAGTTTGAGGACGACTTGGGACTTCAGATAAGGTGAAGCACTTACTGCATAGTTAGGCCACGGTAACCATGATACCTTCAAATAAATCTTCCGGTTCAAAATTATTCGCCGTTCATAAGTCCATAAGTCCATGAGTCACAGCATAGGTTGGCCACTCGAAAGACCAAACAATATTTATCACGTGCGTGTGGTTTTAAACCTCTTCCACTGCAGAACAACAAACTGTTGAACCAACTAAACCAGATGAGTGCATCTATTTCATTTTCGTCTACATCTGTATTTTTCCACATTTCCCCGGAATTCATAGGTGGAATACGCTAATTCGGGTGAGTGTGTGCGGTCTATGGATGAACCACGTTTCTGACCTGCGATAATGTAGCCAAGGTTGTGTGGGATTCGAGTTAATCACGATTGAAGTGAGCTTGCCTTCAGGAATGAACGAATCGGTTAAGTTAAGTGATTTGTGTTAAGCGAACAACGAAATACCCGCGCTTTCCGCTTTAGCGTTGTAAATTATTCGGCCCATATCCAAACTTAATTACTGGTGACCAACTATTTACTACACCAAAAATAGAGACTGTTATACCTGCTATGGAATGGTACCACGCTAGACGTAAAACATCACTAAGCAATATGCTTTCTGACTGATCACAAATCGCTTGTCACTCTATGATGAAGGCATTAAGAAGTTGCCAAGTTCCTGCTTGACAAGACCAAAAACGTGTACGGATGGCAGGGGTGAACTGTGATAAAGTTGAAGGCTCACAACCTTATGGTTGAGGTTATGTACACTGAATGTTTTGAAGGCATTATGCAAGGTAAAGAATCTTCATTGTGCCCGGCCAACATGCGGTTCAGCTTGTTGAATAACAACAGGCACCAGCTTAACCTATAGGTCAGAGCCGTGATAATTCGTCGTTGCACCGACGAATAGAACGAAATTTTTACTGTTTAGCTTTGATCATGTTTTCCCCCATGCGTGTATTCTTTCGTTTAACGATCGAATGCGCGTAATGTGCGAAATGTAACAAACAAAATCCGCGATTACTGGCCATCAATCACCACGTCCTCCGGTAAAAGATTTCAGTCACTTCGAGTTTTCTACCATGGAGGCATCACATGAAACAAACATAACGGTTCCTGTATATTTTATCGGTTTGGCCAAGCAAGCTGTGACCGAACGTCAAAATACAAGTGGGGCAAGCTTAGTATGCGATCGAATGGACAACCGTTGTCACAGTTGTCTAGAAAGCACGAAGGCCGGACAACGATACACACAACTGATGAGATGAAATTAGATCCAAGACATTATTTAGAATAGTGTCGACTCAAAACTCTATCTGAAGTTCGAGTGACGTTGAATGCATCTTGAGCGTTCCTGGTGAAATAAATGCCCTAATTATGTAGCCCGATGAGTATTCTTCCGGCAAAAGGCAACTTTGAAAGCTCTTGTTTAGGGGCGGTCGAGATCATCCGATCCATCCAATTAGGTTTGTTTAACCAGTTATTTTCCTTACCCATCCAGAATTTGTTTTCGAGATCGTTCTGTTGTTGGTTGCTTTTCAATTTGGTGAAGTATTCGGGAGCAGTCTTATTATTTTCGATATATTTTCGTGACCAAAAAATCGAACAGGAACTACACTATCCTTGTTGATTAGTATTGAGTAGTTGGGGTAGTAGATTGACAGAGGGCGAACACAATCTATAGTCGTTCGCATCTTATGGGTATGGCTAAACCTTCCGAAAGCCGAAGGCCAAAGTAAATTAGTTTGGATGTGCATTGTTTAGGTTATTCATGTTAGGTTGAAAATTCGTTTATTGCTGTGTATATACGAGTAATATTTGCGTATACAACCACACTGTAGGAAACTCTGAGTCGATCGGAGTCACTTTAGTTACGTCATTTAGGTTTAGTATAAAAAATTTTGAGACGAAACAACTGCTTTCACATTCCTAAAATGAGACGTCTGGCTTCCATCATGAGCAAGCCAGATTAACTTCTGGTGTTAGAATATGGCGCTATCAAAAGACATGGTTGTTTGGAATTTTAAGACCATTATTTAAAGAATCGTCTTGTTTGCTGTCCGAAAACGAGTTTGCAAACATCAGTTCAATCCTCCCAACCTAGAATTAGCCCCTATAAGAGCAGCTCTGCACAATATCGCGGAATAAGCCACTACTTGAAGAAGTATCGAACAGGGTGTTTCAACAGAATTGTGTGCTTCCCTTTCTAAATGTCGCTTTGTAGTAAAGCTGGTACACTATTGCGCGTCCGGATGTTGTTTCTGTCCCTAGTTTGAATCCAGTCGACGTTCAGATTTTTCGTAACTGGGTCTCTTCAAAATTATCAAATCTATCAATCAGCTAGCAGTGCCGACCGCCGATGGATTTCGGCGTGAACTGGTTGGGGAATCCTGCTTGCACAATCAATCTCCTGGACAATTTAGTGGATTCCAAATGAGACAATGGATTGGGTGGAAAACTAGGTGAAAAGTCGAGAGTTCTGATCATCTGGCGTAGCTTCCTAGCTCGACTGATTGAGCACTTACTGTGTCGGGGCATGCTGTTACTGATTCCAATAAGGCAGAGTTTCGGAGTTTTGCAACTGAGTCTCCCCCAAACTACCAAACCCGTCACCTTACTGACTAGTGAATAAATTCTCATGAACTCGCTATTGTCGTCCTCACGGTGAACAGACAGGCTCGTAACTGACTGATCAGCAACGATATTGACACAGAGAGAACAAGAAGTATATTCGCTTGAAATAGATTCATGAATGCCACAAAACCAATTGTCTGACATCGATGTAGACGCTCAACTCAATACGGTTAATCGAACGAAGCGTTTGCATCCTCTGGGTAAACAATAACGAAAACGACTTAGAGTATAGCTTTTGGCTATTGAACACGAACGTAAGTGCTACCATACTGTGTAGAAAGAGCCTCCAAATCCAGCACACTTTGAGACGTCTAAACTGAATTCTCTGCATTTCGAGGCTCACTGTAGGAGGCCGTGTGGTACTCGTACAGTAAAGTAATTTGACAAGCAAGATGCAATCTATTCTCATTGACAAGCTAAGAGTTACAAAAGGTGCACAATATCATAGAGAAAAAACCAGTAGACAAGCACGAGCTACGATGGATTAGACTACTGATCTTGAAACAATTGAGCGAACGTAAATCTTGGGGTAGCCGCATATCACGTGTAAAGACTGTATAAAACGCACAAACCCGACGTTACCATGATTTCACCTGATAGCTCACGAATGTCTAAGAGCCAGTAGATGTAAGCTTGGTAGTACATCTGCACAAGCTGAGCCTCTTCACAACGAACACCGGCAGTAGCAACTTACAGCCTTTCGAAGTGCAAACTGTTCAAAGACACATGACCTTGAGGAGTACTGTTGGCCTGATTTGTAATGATAGTGACGAATACACTATACGGGTGCTTGTGAACTGTGACACACCAAAACAGCATGAATTTCAACTTTTAGTAACAGATTTAGCACCAGAGCGATGAAACTGTCACAAGCAGCAATACCGAGATCTGTGTTGGAGAATTACCTCAAGTCGCACACAGAGGAAGTAATGAAGGGCCAAATGTTATATAGTTAACCTGATTGTAATTAACCGGAAACTAGTTTGTCCGCTACATCGCTTTATTTCTGGAAACGTGTCTCTGTGCAGATACGGTGTGGATAGTAGCTTGGTGAAGGAAAACAATAGGTAGGATACAAACTGACTGTTCGATGTATTAAATTGGGTGCGGTCGAACATCAAATTCACTATAATGGAGACAAAATCGAGCCAATCCCCAATCTTTGACGTCCTGAGAAAATGGATAGGCTATAGCTCGATTTCGCCGTCACTTAACAGAAAATCAACAAAGACTAGACAGTACACTCACTTTTACAACCTTGGTCAGATGAAAAGCAGGCGAAAAATTGCAAGTAGAATGTTCGAAAGAGTTCATCTCAACTGTATCAACGACACACTACATGAGGCGAATGGCTGATGCATGCGCCCAATAAAAAAGAACCAACGAAACGACCGAAGAAAAACTGTGAAGGAATATGTGGTATATCCCGAAGTTTCTTTTTTTGGGAGCAAGTTTTTAAACCCACACAAAATTTATCTAAACACCGAAAAACCCAGGACATAATAAGTCACTGTTTTTGTTTGCGACAGCAAAGTCAGTCGACCGCTGGTCCCCGGACCGATAAACACATTCCGAAGGAGTTGGACTAGCGACAAGAGATTGGCAGTTGAAGTTGTGCACACAGAGACCGGACTGGACTCATTTCAACATCAAGCCTCTAGTTGAAGCCGGACACAGAATGGGCCCCTAGAAGCATTCAGCATACGCGTGAAGAACACAACAGGACGCACCCTGTAATTCGCGAGAGTAAATAAATTAGATGGCCATGGTTACCTCTACACGTTGAGTTATAGTTAGTGTCGGCGTTGCGGCCCCTTAATGATGGTGATCGATTGTACGTGCTGATTAACCTGAACAGCAAAACTCATCTTCGAACACTACGTTACTCAGGCGGTTAAGCGGGACCGGTAGTTTCAACCTTACTCAGACATTCTGGGTTGCAACCGAATCACTTGACTGAAGCTGTATCCTCACTAAAACTCGTGAACGACGTCCTATTCTGATTAAAAATGAACTGTAAAGTATGAATAAGAGTTAAACTCAGTATAGTCCCTCATTCACCCGACCGCTATAAAAACTATTGGGTAATGTTGAGCTTGTAGCAGTTTTTCAGTATTACATACGCCAATACGCAGCCAGGCCTGAAAAATGTGACTTTGTGGGTGACTACACCATCAGTGTGCGAATGTTTAAAGGATCTTCAGATCTATCATTCAATAACGATAGTAAAAAAAATCTGATTAAACAGTGATTAACATCAAAGACGAAGCGCCTCAGATCGGATAGGAGGACAGAACTGCGTGGCTATACCTAAAATAAACTCTAGAAACTTTTGCATTTGAGAGACGCAAAGTTGTTGCTCAGTCAACAACAGCCAAATTCAAAAACGTGAAACACATGACCGGTTAACCAAGGGCGGACTAACTAATCGTCGTTTGAAACTTGCTAGCTTCATGAATAACGCCGTTGTTTTCTTCGAAATCTTTTTATACCAGGCAAGTTAACGTTGCAGCATCCAACTTCTTTCACCGCAAGTACGGACTAGGAATTGTTGGACTACAACCGTGCTTGACAATTCACCGTGATCACGCTGCAATATATAATGTACATTGTGAACACTTAGAATGTATACTCGTGAGAATCAAAGTTGGCAGTATCCTGCTTGAACACATTTATCGTGAAAGTCAATAGGAAATTTGGTGACTTCCATTGGTTTTCATTAACAAGGGTGAACAGGATTTACATCCGGAACTTCTCCAACAAGAAAGAACTCCCACTGTATATTTTTGTTCATGCGGTAACGCAGTGGTATATCCTTGTGAAAGATGCATTACATCGTGCCTTGATGGAAGTTCGAAAACGAATAATTTGGTTCATAAATACATTTCAAGATGAAACGCTGAGGATATAACCTCAGCAATAACATACATATTTAATAGTTATCAATCAATCCAAGGTTGTGGGCGTGTTCAACATGGTCGAGCAAAAATACGGTTTTAGGAGCACAAAATTGCCATGGCCTTTTGGAGCCACGGTCCCTTTTGGGTCAGCTAATATTACACAAAACACACTAAACTAATCATGACAAGGAAGGGGCTTGATACTGAATACTGAGAAACATGATCACCGTTCCGTATTGTGACACAACGGAAGCTGCCGATCAGTTGTGGCTGTATTGACCAAATCACAGATTTATGAACTGGCTTGGACGTCAGAACACAAAAGATGTGCAGATAGTTTGGGTGAATTGTCTACAAGTGTTGTGATAATTAGGATACCAGTGAAAGAATACCTACCAGAAAAATGCCAGAAACTAGTGGCAATGGCGGCCTCAGGAACTATCACGATTTACACCAAAACCTCATCGATATATCAATTCAAACGAACTCGAAAAACCAAGGAAAGTTGACGCTACATAGGTGAATACTTTTACCCCAACGGCACCAGTTCAACGAAGTGTAGTTATTCCTTTAATTATCCGAAATTTTTAACAACGTAGTCAATGAAAACGAAAAAATCGACCCAATCACGCCAAAAGGTTACGAAAACGATGGTAAATAAATTGGCAAACCATACATGCACTCGCAGTAGCTGAGGAGGAGAATGTGTAGTAAAATATATACAATGGAGTCTTACTTTGGGGATCCTAGATCCTAACTCGGCGTAGCAGAGTGCGTTAAGGAATGCAGTAAATCCGGCGACGAAGTAGGAGAGAAAAGTCGACGGTCCCGCTTTGTCACGAATGACCGTGCCAGTGAGCACATATATACCACCACCGGCCATATTTCCTTAAGAGGAGGTTTAGTAATAAACCCACATTTACCAATGCCGAGGAGTGTGAGATCAAAGGCAGTTAAACATCGGTTCAACGGTGTCTGCATGGCGTCACCATCAACCCGATGGGATCTTTTCATTGCACCCCATACTCGCTTACTTGTGGATGTAATGGAGTCCAACAATGGCACCACCATTCTGTGGCGCTGACAGACTAGCGTTCAGAGCACGGGTTATTAGAGGAGTGACCCGCTGCATGCGACGGCCGACAGACTGTGGCCAATGGTAGATTGACATTTCTGGAAAAATCAAACAGAATTACCAGCAAAAATGATTAGCAAAGTGAAACCAACAGTTCAAAACTTTGGGGTGATATATTTCCACTGCTTTTACTTAACCAGAATGCTATATTTCTCGCACGATTTCAAAGTGCAGCAGTTCATCGGCATAAGCTAAGCATAATCACCAACGGTTCCAATAATTTTGTCGTGCACCAAAAGTGGCTAGCATATACAGCATAAATTTTAACTACATCAACATCTTTAAATTAACTCGTAAACAAGTCACCGACCGTTATTAACCCATAACGGTTTTTTGCGCGTCACCATCGACCACTGCTCTTTCCAATGCTGTACATCTGGATGCATTGAGTTGTGTTTGTCTCGAATCTTGTGATATTCGTTTATGGCATTTTCAAAGTGCAGAATTAAAAAGAGGGATGATGTCGTCTCATGTCCTAGCAACTCTGGGGAACCTGTCTTCGTGAACGTTTATTGTTTGGTAATTTGATTTTAAAACGATATTGTACTAAGCAATGGCCCAACGGCATGAAAGTCGGCGCTTATCACTCAGGAACTGTTGTTTACGGACAGGGTATTTTATTCCGCTTATCTTTACTGAACGTACTACAATGACAGAATATGGTTATGGTGGACATCCGTTCCCTACAAGTGGTATCTTTCAAATTGAACCCAAGGACACTGAACAAATGGGCGAGGGTCTCGTGTTCAAGTAAGTCGAAATGTCAACGTTCATGAATATCTGTACATTTGACAAGTGTTTGAATTGCAAAACAGTTCAGTTTTCAACCGTTGAGTGGAAATTATTTGGTTGTGTAAATCAGAACGGTTCTGTAACCAAATCCGTGGTATTCCTCTTGACGCAGACGACCTAAAAATCTGGAATGCCACTGATCCCAGTG